>CM052297.1:1926802-2050178 GCA_028455765.1 Lasioglossum oenotherae
AAGTACCGCCACCAAATCGACGAAATTCGCGAAAAACTTCAAGATTTTTGTCCAGCACTGGTCAGCAGAAATGGTCCTATCCTTCTCCACGACAACGCCCGGCCGACCTTTCAAAAGTTGAACGAATTAAGCTACGAAACTCTATCTCATCCACTATACTCACCAGATCTCTTGCCCAGCGATTACCACTTTTTTAAGCATCTCGACAACTTCTTGCGTGAGAAATGCTTCACATCCCAGAGAGATACTGAAACGGCATTCAACGAATCTGTCACCTCCAGGACTCCAGAATTTTATTCAACCTAAATAACAAAACTTTCCAACCTATACATTGACATCGTCTATTTTTGTTTACAACGTGCACCAAAATACTGTCATCAATTCCATCTAGCGGACAGTTTGAGAATTACTCTTGCAAGTAGTGACATCTTTATTTTGTGTTACAGTACTAAATCCGTGCTAATAGTTCTATTAGAGTGAAACGGCCCTGCACCTCACTTACACCTGGCATCACTGACTGAAATCTTTGTTTCTTATTTTTGCCTATAGCAGAACAAAACCTGTGGATTGCTATTTAATGTAGAGAACAAACTGTGTTATCGCGATGATACTATTATAGTTGCGGCATAAAAACGAAAGTTTACAGACACCATGTAAGCACATGGCCTTTAAGAATACATGATTCTGTTCTTAAAACCACAACAATAACCCTTGTTTCTTTTCCATGTGTTGTCTTTAAAATATTGTAATATAAAATAGTTTTATGTATCGAATAATCAAATATGGAAGACGATGCATTTCGGGGTGAGAACACTACATTATAACCTCTACTGTTTCTTTCTATATAATAGTAATTCTAATAAGTTAATTTGACTGTTGCAGATTATTGTAAAGCCGAAAATAGTGATGACGAAGAAGCTAATCGTGATTTACAATCCCACTTATACGCTAAAATTTACTATGCGTCAAATGACGTAGAAAATGTAGATACAAAACCAAGCATTAAATTTGAACCTCCTAATACTGATAATGAAGAGCTTTGTAACAAAGTGGACAGTAGTAGAACATTTAGTGACAATGCTCGGAAAGATGTTACAAAAAATTATGAGAATAATTACATAACAACTGACCCAGCATTAGTGGAGGAAGATAATAAATCTAATATTAAGTCTACCTGCAGTGGAAACCAAACTGAAGTATCAGATGAAGATAGTAAAAACAATTCGAATGTATTCCATACATTAAAACATCCTCAAGAAAATGTTGTTATTTCACAAGGTGGCAAGGGATCTGTAAGTCAGAGAATAGAAGTTATCGATCGCTTGATTTCTTCTAATACAAGTAGAGATGTTTCTATCAAACCAGAAGCAGAAGAAGGTGAAGTAGAATTAGAAACTACAAATTCAAATTTTGAAATAAATGAATCTGCAACCAGATCTCATGCAAAATCTAGAGTTAATGATGCGGGTGAAAATATCCAGGAAGAAGAATTAAGTTTTGTAAGACACAATGTTCATCACGACAATATACTTAATAGGTATGAATTTTCAAAATTGTTTATCAACGAGTTATACCAACAAAAATATGAACAGTTACAAATAGAATTACAAAAATTAGAAGAAGAAAAAGAAATGAATTTGAAAGAAAAGGAATGCGAAGAAGGAATTAAGGAAAAAAAAGAGGAGATTACATCCAATATACGCACAAATTCTACAAGTGAAACAGAAACAGACTCAAAATATAATGTATATACAAAGAATGATAAGCAGTGGAAAGCGAGTGACTTTTCCGAAGACGAGATAATGTTATCGTCAGATACAGAAACTGATTCTGAACAATCTATTTTCGAAGTACCAATTCCACCAAAACCTCAACCACCTGTTATAAATTTACAAGATTCAGATGATTCAGATGCATTAAGTAATAACGATGATACAGATGAATGCTCATTTATAATTGAAGATGAAACTAATAAAAAAGTGTCACATACTAGTTTAAGAAAGACAAAGTCTTCTAAAGATAGATTAATATACAATATAACAGAAGATATAGTTTTAAATTGCTCCGAAGTCCAAAAAGGTGCATCGAATATAACAGAAATAAAGGAAATGAGTAAAAATGTACAAAACAAATCAAGAGAGTGTTACGATAAGAATAAAAATGACTCTGAGAAGAAGAAATCTGCTTCAATGAGCAAAACGTGTAATAAAAATCTTAATGAGACTACAAAATCATTGTTTATCAGCGAAAGGGATAATGTACCAGAGTTACGTGTTCCAGCGGTACCTTCTTGTAGTAGTAATGTTGTGTTCGATAGAGACAAGGATAAATTGGTTACCTCTATGGAAGATGTAACAAATTTAGAAATTTCTCATCAACCAAGTTCGAGCAGAAAAAGGCACAGAGAGAATGACAATGAGTGTTCTGTCAATGCAAAACAGAAAAAACAGTCGTACAGTAAAGATACACCTTCTGAAGTATGTACTGATCAACATGGAGACAAGGGTAAAACTGAAACAGTTTGGAGAGATTATTTCTTTCGTCCAATGTCTGAAAAAATTAAAGCCTTCTATAATGAATCACGAGGTCAAGAAAATTTTAATGTTAAAGCCATACAAAGTAAAATGTCAAGTACGTTTTTACAAGTTTCTACATTATCTTTAAGATCGCCAGATTTAAGATTGTGAAACCTTTCTAAAGCGATAACTACTGTAATGTTATCCAGTGTTGATATTAGAAGGGTGCGAGTCTTTATTATAATTTATTATAATTTATACTTTTCATGAATTACAGAGGATCCGAGACTGTGGGCTATCTTAGACGAGGACTTGATGCCGAATTTCGCGAGGAGGAAACGCTTCTGGAACGTTAAGTGTAATAATTGTAACGACGTGGGCCACCAAACATACCATTGTACACTACCTAGAAAACCTCCTCGCTGTTATATGTGTGGTACTCAAGGACACACAGAAACACGTTGTCCTCAAAAAATGTGCCTCACGGTTCGAATATATTTCATATGGAATATATTACATTATAATCTTATAATTACATATTATTCCTTTGCAGTGTGGTAAAAAGCAAGGTACGTTTAGAAAAACTTGTGAATTTTGTCGCACATTATATTGTGACATGTGTAGAGCCATAGGACACAAGTCAACAGAATGCCCTGATCATTGGAGACGGTTTCATCAGACAGTTAGTGCTTCTTTTTCTTTTTTACTCAATACATAATCCGCACGCCAAGAGTTGGCAGAGGGAAACTTGTTCTCTTCCGCTATTGACCGAATCGTTTGGCGAAGACAGCAAACAAGCATATTGAGTGTGACTGCAACGGAGCAATGTGGCGACGCTGAGCTCCTACAACTTGTCAAATCTAGCTGTACGGCTGACCAAAACATAGGAATGGGCAAACAAATACAAAGATTTCCCCTTGCGGGGGACATTCAGCTGCACAGCTAGATTTGACAAGCTGTATATGTCTAGCGTTCCATAAGTTCCTAGCGAAAGAGTGAGATCTGCAATCTGGCGTCAAGAGTGGGGACTCTCAGATCCCCTGCACCCCACTGCCTGACGCCACTGCCAACTCTCGGCGTGCGGACAATAAATCTTCGACATACGGAAATTACGAGGTTTTTCATTAATCTTTGTTATTTCAGACACAGAATTCTGAAATACACGTTCCAGAAAATTTGTCTGAAGTTATGAAACCTGCAGATCTGCTTTACTGTTGTAATTGTACCAGGCGTGGACACGACTCCTCTACATGCCACGACTATCGGTGGTCTCAACACTTTCCAACACCAGCATTTGTAACAAACTACATGGAGGGAAATGAGGAAAGAAGAAACAGTGCAAGTGAAGACGTGATACCATTGTCTGACCCGAAAACCAAAAAAGAGAAAACTAAGAATATAATAATTCCAGAAGGATTAGGTGACGTTCAATATTCCTCTATTTTATATAAGTATGGCTCGTTTAAAACGTCGACACCTAATGGCCAAATAGCACATAAAGAATTAGACGGTGACTTATATTTTAAAACGGATAATTTTTTGAAAGATAAATTTCCTCCGATTTTTCTGCACGAATTGATAAAGATAATCCCGTTTGATTTAGTAATATATCGTACCAAGAACAAAGCATTGTTTATAAGAATACGAGCATTCACTGGTCATGTAGGATACATACAAGAAATTTTCATTTATTGGTTGAAACTAACTGACGAAGACAAACGATTGTTACAAGTGCACGTAAATATTCCACGCGATGTAGAGAAACTGTTACATGTTTTCTATATGAAATGGGAACAAATGGTAAAGACTGCAGACAACCCTCATACTCTAACTAATGAGATAAAAACATTAAAATCAACACTGACTACTATCACTGATCCTTCTATATTACATACTACTACTGATAGAATATTGCGTTTACGGAGTAAGTTACTAAATATTTATAACATCAGAGTAAGTCGCTTGCCAGAGACACTTCGGCAAATCACTAAAAGGGTCAAGAAAACTTTAAACAAGAAAGCAAAGCCAGTTGTTTTCACTGATAAGGTGTATTTACGATGTATACACATCTACAATGAAATATATTTGCCGCGTACATTAACAGATAAAGAGATGAAAGTCTTATTTGCGAAATATAATCAAAAACCTATACTGATAGGTAAGAAACAGAAAAAGAAACTTGATCCATATGCACAATTTTTACAAAGCTACAATCTAAACATGATTCCACTAAAACAGAAGAACACTAGAAAACAAAATCCAAAAAATAGCAGTACAACTTCACCAAACATTATTCGAGAACAAAGTGGGAAAATACCAACTTGTACACCTACTGCAAGTATTACTCAGGAACAGAACAAGAGATTACCTGCTTGCACAACTACTGGAAATGCTATTCAGGAACAAAGCAAGATGATAGCGACTTGCTCATCTACTAAAAATGATATTCAGGAACATAGTAATATAATACCTATTTGGGTATCTAACGAAAATGTTACTCAGGAACAAAACAAAAAAGTACCTATATGTACATCTACTGAAACGATTTCAGCAACTAGTAATGTTCAACGAAATGACAATGTTACAAGAACTAACACAGGTGTTCCTACTGGAAGATGTCATGTAGGAGATTTTAGTAATACTGTTTCTGAAAGTAAGGCTACTTATCCCATAGAAACAGTACAACTTCAGTGTAATAACGACACCTCAACTAATGATAAAGTGGAAAATACGACAAATCAGATTCAAGAAAGAATTCCGCAACCAAATTTCATTAATATGCCAATAGTCGGTACAATATCGCACCAATCTGGCAATAATCAGATAAAACATACATCTTGTACATTAATACAAAGCAATGACAATAACTCTGAAGAAAACAGAGAAACTATAAAAAATAATAATGCACCAGCAACATCTAGTTTACAACAAGAACATACAGACATCCCTGAAACACCTGTTACAAAGAAGAGAAAGAAAAAAAGGAAGAAAAATAGTGAAAGTAACACAGAAGTTGCGAAAAATGTAGGGGTAAGCACTGATGTGTCTATAGAAAGTAAGGCTAAAAAGGTAATAAATGAAGCACTTGAATTCAACTTACCATACATGAACAAAGCTGTAGAAGAGGTAAAAAAGCGAATAAATGATAAAAATATTAAACAGGAACACATAGATGTGCTACAGAGACTAATAAATTTAGAAAGAGACCATCAGCAATATGTAAGTTCATTTTGTAGTTATCTAAAATGAATTTTGTTTTGTAAAATGTACTCATATTAATTTCTTCCACAAAAACTGTGAATAAAAATATAAAACCTTTTTGAAAAGATGATAAGGTATTATTGTAAGTATTTACTAGATCATACAAAGAATTATACGGTCACATGTAAGAAACCGAACATCTAAACATTTGTACTGGGCATGAAAATTATAAAAGAAGTATATAGATCTTTATGGGTAAAAAATGTGCATCTGATATGAATTTTAACTTAATTTCGTTTTGAACTTTAAATACTTGAATTCATTGTCATCTTGAGCTACAGTTGTAAGGAAGAAAAAACGTTTAAAATTTTTTATTTTTAAATACATCAGAGCGGTTTGATCGTTCTGATTCATTTTTAGTAATCTATTATATTATTGTTTACATACAACAAGAATTGAATTATATTTAATCTCTTCGCTACATAGTGCCCGAATTGAGAGTTTCCAGAAAATAAGAAATACTGATGAATATGAATCAAATTCCATCTGAAACAATTTAACCCGCTGTTAGAAACAGAGAAATTATGTTAGATGTAAGAAATAAATTGACCACTCTGTGTGGGGATGGCTGTATGTATCACTAATGAAAGAGTTAACTTAAGAAAATATAATGTATATATAGTAAAAATCTAAGATAGAATTGTTTGGAAAGTATATAATGGAACTTAATCTTAAGGGAATACAATGTTATACACTATGTGTATACCAATACTGTCTAAGTAATATTGATATTTGATTCTTACATTGAAAAAGTCAGATTACAAAAAAAAAGTGAAAGAGAGCACCTTTTTATATAATACGATGTTCTATGATGCATTAAATATCTTTGTCTACTTTAGTCAATAAAATCATTTTGTTCGAAAAGAAGTCACATATTACATACAGTGGACACCTATTAACAGCTAATAACTTTTTTAAAATTGAACTGTACAACTTACGTTTTTTTTAGACGTTAGAAGGATGATGTTACTGTGTACGTGTAAACAAGTTTTTTGAAATTGCTGTTGCTCGAAATTTTGAAGAAAAAAGTGTAGGTCACGATTTTTAACTTCTTTATATGCATCTGTAATGAAAATTTAAAATATGCCTTTTGTAGATCTATGTAAGTTATATACATAAAGAAAGTTTCATAAAAATTGGTTGACGTATAAAAAAGCTATAGACATTGTAAATCACAGATTCTTATCATTTTTACAATATCTAAACGTTTTGATTGATTTCGATAAAACTTTGTACTTAGATAGATCTAGATTTTAAAAAATTTTAGTTTTTAATAGGTGTCCATTTCATTTTATCTTTGACTGTATATAGTAGCCATCAAGGTATAATTAAATTTGTGTATTTTTACTACTATTAATAAACATCTTTTATTGGCATCGACATATCAAATTTAATACCAAAAACATGTAAAAGTTAGAATGAGACATGTTTCAATTTACTTAGTCAGTTCAGTTACAATTTAATTAAGAGATTTGTAGATTTGCTAAGTGTCCCAACATTCACAAAATGTATGCTTCATCTTTTACAACCATATGTACACACTATATTAAATCATCATCATATTAGATTATCAAGTGATTTATGTTAAAATCAGAATGGTTTAAAATAGTACATGTTTTAATTATTTCTTCATTGGTGGTGGTCCTCCCATAGGCGGTGGTGGTCCATTCATAGGTGGTCTCATTGGACCCATAGGTCCCATAGGTCCCATCATTGGTCCCATTGGCCCCATTGGGCCCATCATAGGTGGTCGCATGCCCATCATTGGAGGTATAGGTCCGTGTGGTCCCATCATCATTGGACCTCCAGGACCCATTGGTCCACCAGGGTGCATTCCAGGAGGTGGCATCATACCTGGTGGACCCTGAGGCGGTACCCCAGGTCTAGGTCCGAGACTCGATGGCGGAGGTATTGCTGCTCCTTTATTCGCCGCAAATGGATTAGATGCAATTTTTCCAGCTTTGAATGCCGCAGTCGTCGCATCGATCAGATGCTGTGCTTGTTCTTCCATCCATTTTTGGTAAAAATACTTGACATTGTCTTTGTGTTTACGACCCTGACAGTGGGTCTTGCGTACACTCGGTGAATCGTGTGTCAAGTAAGTGTCACAATAATCACAATAATATTTTGGCATTGTCTGCTGAATATTACTAATAAAGATACTTTGAACTTTTTATAATAACTCTTACAATCGTGAGTGAACTATTTTCATTGATGAAGTTTGTATATCAACATATAACCCCAAATTGCGTACGCGTGCATCTCTGCTTGTATTCAAATCTATTACCATAGAATATTTAACCAGAGACGAGAGACTCCGGCGCAAAAAAGTTATATTCCTGGAGTATCCATGCTTTACATTATCCCCACCATTTAACGATATAACTGGATATAACCAATCGCGAAATATCAGCAAGTTGTCAACCAATAAGATCGAAGATAAAATAGAATTCAATGCTTCAATCTATCCTCTCTGGCTCAGACCAGGATATGTACTACGAAGCTAAAGTGGTCAGTGGTAGAGTATATATAAATATATGTATTTCTGGGAACTATATAAATAGTAATTAGTCGATAGTTGAATTTAGTCGATAATGCCCATCACTAATGGGAACTGCTACTGTAATATATATCTTATTGTAAATGTTTGCTATACAGGGTGTCCCAAAATTCGTGAAAATCCCGAAAAGGGGTGGTTCCTAAGACCATTTCAAGTGAAATTTTCCTTTGCACAAATGTTATCTGCGGCTTTGTTTGGGAGTTATTAACGAAAAACACGGACCAATCAGAGCGCGACCTAAACTCGAGTTGGCACAGACGGCCCGGCGCGCCAACTGTCGATTGGTCGACTGTGCCAACTCGAGTCTAGGTCGCGCTCTGATTGGTCCGTGTTTTTCGTTAATAACTCCCAAACAAAGCCGCAGATAACATTTTTGCAAAGAAAAATGTCACGTGAAGTGGTCTCAGGAACCACCCCCTTTCGGGATTTTCACGAATTTTGGGACACCCTGTATATATGTAAACACTTCGAAAACCAATACTAATAATAAATGTCGCATTATAAATTATCACGAATAGATTTAAATCCAGTTGATTTTCCCGCGTGCTTATGACCGTCCACCGGACCCCTATTCTTTACTATATGTACAAAGTGGTACAAAGTATAATTCAGTATAATTGGAAGAATGCCATTTAGATATAACCTATACTTATCAAATATGAAATCTTGTTACAATGTTTTTAACTTACTAATTCGGGAGTAGTGCATAATAAAGAAGTGGCGAAAACTTGTGCTTAAATTAATGCACAACTATGGGTTTGTAATCTAACATCTTAACTTTACAATTTGTTACATATACAGTAAAAGACAACAGGTATTTATATTCTAAGTATACAAAAGTAAAAGAAATTTAATTTTTGTATTATTATTGTATTATTGATATGCAAATAAGGATGGTCCTATAATGTTATTCACAAACCTCACTAGCAACTGCACAGAAGTTATTATTCTGTAAATATGTAACAATAACAATTTATAGGGTAACGCTTTTTCGTGATAAAACTACCAACGAAAACAATTACGTTAGAATTTTTTTAGGAATAATAATCTTAATTACACTACAAAATAATTAATCTAAGACTCAAAGTTTATTATGAAAAAGATTTATATTTGCACATTTGCTAGTTTTTCAAAATTTAATTTTTGACCAGTTTTAGGGGTGCACATGTTACACAATGTATTAAACAATTTTTTATTAGGATAGTGAGAACTATAATGGAATCAATAACCAGATGATTCATAAAAATTGTTATTTAACTATAGTAAATAATAGACAAATATTAATATATTACAAGTGGTGAAACATTATGTGCACAGATGATAGCCAATTGTTAAAAATACTCTATAGAAATATTACCAGGTAGGTGTTTCAAATGTGATTAGGAATCAACTTCTAAGTTAAATAGTGAACAAAAGAAACCGTTGCTCTTGAAAAAAATATTTAGAAAGGTATTAAAACTGATCTGCTTCTCAGTCAGTGGAAAAGAGTTGCTTAGTTAGGTAAATTAAGAATTACAATTCTGGCATTAAATCCATAAGAAAGAATATTTCAGAAATCCATAATCAAGAATATATTCAGGAATACAAAGCCATCTATACTATATGTGTACGTGCACATTAGATAAATGATATTAGAAATACATACAAAATCAAAGATATGTTAGTGTTAAGTCAACCATCATTTTCTTGAAATTATTAAGAACTTGCCAATAACTAGAACAGAATGTAAAAACTCAGAAATATAATACTAGACCGATTATTTTCAATTTTTTAAAAGAAGATAGCTGAAGCCATAATTGCTGTCTATTGTACACCTACTATGTTACACTAACAACATATAGGTGTGCAGTAAACAACTATTATGACCTTAGTTATCTTCCATCTGACAATAACTTTAGTGTAACTATATCACTTCTAAATATTATTATAAAACACTATATTTCTCCACTATTATAGATTCAGATGTAAAACTATGTCAAGGAAAAGATATATTTGAAAGGATGAATTACCTTTATCAGGTAATTTTCATTGTAATTGTTTTATTTTTTATTATCATAATTATCGAATACAACTTTTTCAGGCAAGTCATTTAATGGCATTAAAAAATAGAGTAGCAGCATCATGCTATGGAAATATGATGGTAGGGTGTGCAAAAAAATCTGTACTACGAATGTGAGTGTAATTCATCATCTTCTTCAAAATATTTCTGCATAAACAAGCATTCACATTATCAAATTCTTTACGTGAGAAAATTTCTCTTATCAATAAAATAAATATTTTATAATTACAACCTTTTTAGAGAATCTGATATTAAAAAGACAATTTGCAAATGCTGCCAGTCTCCACTTATACCTGGTGAAACAGCTAAAGTACGATTGATATCGAAGCCTGTAAAAGGTGTGAAGTGGACATGTCTAGTTTGTTTAAACGTGAAAAAGTATCCAACAAAAAAGGGTCATAAATTATGGACAGAGCAGGATAATTCGGTAATTCAGATTTTTAATTATGCACCAAAATCAAAAGTGATCAACAGTGATCCTAATGCTAAGACAAAAGAGAGCACTTCAGGAAAAGGTAGACCCGTTCCTAGAGAAGAAATTAAATAAATACACAGAATTGAATATTTATTTCCACATGATGTTAGATGTGATGTATGTTGGTGTTGTACGAATACTTTTCTTCGATGATTTACATAAAATATGATACAATAAATTTATAATCAATAAACAGATATTTTTAAGGACTGGAATATTCATAACCACCTAATAATGTTGTGATACTGATATTAGTTTTACATTAAATGTTCATAGACATAACATGATCATAGTTAAGTTATTGTTTTTCTTCGGGTACATGATAGATTATGACCAGAACCGTTTGCAGTCAATTTTTTAGACCCCAATGTGCATACTTCGTTGAGGACGGTTTAGGTGATGAGAAATGATGTGGCCCTTTTAAAGAATGTGTTTATATTCTCACACAATATGAAAACTGAATGCAAACGATTCCATTTTAACTAGCTATGATATGACTATATCCGCCCATCGCTAACATCTTGTACAAAACCCCAAATGCAAGTCAACAATCACATACATACGCGGGCGTAATCAAATCACAGTTTTATCGGATAAAAATCAGTTCTTCAACTCTAACTTAAATAAATATCTAACGAATAATATTGTAAATAACATTTACACGCGAACGTATGATATATGCTGATATTTCCTTTCGAATTTCTTCTAGTGTGAGTATCTTCAAGGCAGAGATTGAAATATGTCTCAAGAATTAGTCTATTTTGATCCTTGAATATTTCTTTCAGAGCAGAATGAAATTTAAAGAAGATGTAATTTACTATCCAGTAAGCAGTTTGCTCCTGATTTGTTACAAATTTGCATTCAGCTTTGTTGATAAACTCTGATTTATATATCTTATTTTTAATGAACTTAGTATTAATTTTTTTATAAATATCATATTCTGATATCTATTAGCTTCATTTTTTTGCCAATATAATTTTTTTACCAATTTTTAAAATATTTTCCTCATTTTATTTATTTATGTTTTTTTCTAATTGCTTCTTAATATTATTATTCTTTATGTTATTATAGTAACAATTATTACTACCTAAATTTATAAGTTACCTATACCCAATGAATAAATTAATAATTTTTCTTCTCATTACGTTCGTTTAAAATCAAATTTATATTTAAATTCGTATAATGGAACCCGAATATCAACGATCAAATCCTCAACTAGAAATTTTACTCGTAACAGGTGTTACAGCTAACTATATCACGACATAATAATTACAGAATGTTAGTGACTTTACAATATAAATAATTTGACACTAGAACTTTTATAATACAACATATATTCGTAACAGTTAACCATAAAGTTGAATAAAATCAAAACAATTCTGCTCTGACGAAGAATGACATTGTCAAGAGAACAATATAGCTCTTCATATTTTTTAATAAAATTTGTCAGAATTGTAACGGAAATTCTTATGGAAGATCTTTATGAATCGTTCTGGCAGGAATATGTTATTTTTAAAACAATTTCAAACGCTGCTTTAAGAGTATGAGCTTGTTTGATACCTACAAGTTACCTACAGGCATCCTCTTGTTTGCGTACACGTGTACAGAGTACAGAGTAATGACGCACACTATAAGTACGTTCTCCCATTTTTCCACATGTAAAACGTACGCAAGGTGTATAAATATTAAACTAGTGAGGAAGTAATGAAAAAACTGCGCTGGACGGAGTCTAAACATTCACTTATATACATATATCTGTCGTGCCAAGCTTCGGTCGTTTAAGCTATTTCACAGTGTCTATCATCTAGCGTTTTTGATTTTTCTAGTGATGAATCTAACGATTAATTAATTAGATGGGACCACAGGTTGGCAACGCACACATATATACATGCACACACCAGCTACAGGGGGAATATTTATTCCAATAATATTGACTGTCATTCGTCGTTACGCTTCGTTTAATATTTTTTGCTGTCGGATTCAAACTGAATTAACAAATGGTCAGAGGCTTCTCTAGTTAATTCGGAAAATCCTCGCTCATCTTATACACGCGTCTACTCGCAGACAAACCTAACAATATTATCCGCTTATTGTCAAAAAGGTGTGTGCATGCGAGTGTCTTTTCATTCAGAGGCGCGTGCTACAGATAGAGTCGGGAATGAAGATGTACAACATATGTGGATGAAGTTATACATTCATTAAAAAATGGACTTGGCGGAAATCTTAACTTATACTAGTCCTGAAACGAACTGGGGTTGGCCATCGCGATCAAGCGTAAGTTGTGGTATTGCATTCGATGATGGCTGGAAGGTTGATCCTTGGAAACCCATTGCAGATTCATAAAGCTACAATGTAACGAGCAATTACTTCTTTCTTAAAATTAGATGAAACTATAACAGTGTTTAGGGTATTTATTTATATATTTTAAGCAGATTTTAAATTGTTAATAACTAAAGGACGAAGCCGAAATTTTATTCTTCATTTGCGTCTTATATTGTCATGGAGAACTTCCTCTTAAATTTTCTCCCACCTGTAGTCGAAAACCCTATGCAATGATAATTGTGTAAAAATTCCCATTCAAGTTTAAATAATGCAGTCTAATATTTCTAGAAGAAGCTCTATAGTTAATTATTATAAATATGCTTGAGTTGAATTATATTACAGGCAGATCAGAGAGTTCATGTGTTTATATACATACATTGTGATTTCCTGGAAGCGTTGTATAATCAGGTGTTGTTGGACAGTGCCTACTGGTAGGCAGTGGACGTTGTATAGTAGCATAAGTATTATCCTGAGATGTATCACCCATACCAATACTGACACCACTTCCACGTCTCTCCGTAACAAGACCACTTTCAGGTTCACTAAACACTTGCATTGTTAACTCTTGTTCCTCGTACGGTTTAAGTTTCCTAGAAAGGCAAACATAGTACTGAATATTCTATTTATCATATAATTTTTTCTTGGAAAGTAAAGTAGTAACTTACTGTTCAATCCATAATGGATTTTCTGTGGTGTTTAATTCATCAATAATTTGTTTTTTTTATTAAGCCATCTTTTTTCCTTATATCACTTGGCACAGTAATCACCCTGAAATATCATGCAAGATATTTTATATTATACATTGCACAGTTTAAGGTACATAATCATTAAGTTGCTTTTTTCAAAATTTACCAATGACGTAAACAGCAACAAACAACTGTTACTGTAACAGCACCAACTAATAGAACTACTAACAGAGCAATCAAAGCTGCTAGTGCAGGATCGAAGGGTTCTTCTTGTATTCCAGCATACGCAGGCTGAAAATAATGTCAATTGTAGTAATAAATTATTATTTAATATTATTGTTTCCCTTAATTTAATCTATCTACATGTTAAACAGTACAAAATACTTACCACAACATTTTCGATTGCAAACCCTGTATAATAGTCTTTCAAAAAGTCATATTTCGCATCAATGACTTTAAGTACTTGTGGAATAGGAGCAATGGTTTGGGTTTTGGGTTCCACAACATGTAGATACATATCACACCTGTATATAGAACATATTTAAATGCTTCACAAATTTATAATATTTTAATTCGCATCTAGACATTGCGCAGTACGTGGAATTTCTAGGTCATACACTGGTTTGCGCATTTATTCATGCATTGATAATAATTTTCTTGTATATCATTATGCCTTTATGTATCTTTTACTATTATTAACTATTTTCATTTTAGTATTGTAATACGTAGCATGCTTAACACAACTAGGCAACACTATAAATTTAAGATGGTATAAGATAGAATAAAATTGCATTAGACAATATTAAGTTAATAGTTTGCCGGTTTGGTTGTTTGAAAAATCTTTTTATAATTTTTCTTTACTCATTTCAAAGAGAAGCTATTATTTAATACGTTTTTTCATTGTTTTACAAAGAACAATATTAAGATATGCATGTCACAAAAATCCTTAAAGACGTTAAAAAAAGTTATTTTTTTACCATTCTCGGCGAATGTGTCCGGACGCATCCACATGATATCGAATTTCATCAACGACAACTCTGCTTTGCGTTGCATTTGACAATTCTGATACAATTTCATCCCGTTCGCGATTCACTTCTTCTGGAGGCCGTGATAAGATAACTTTTATTAATTGAGAAGGCTCAAATACCCAAACCTTTATAACAGAGAAAAGTAGATTCATATTAAAAGCACGTAATAAAAATGAAATAAAGTTAAGTAAAATAGATGCATGAAAAATATGTCTTGGGAATTTTAAAAGATAGCAAAAAAGATGAACATTCATTTATAGAAAAGACCATGGAACCAAGGAACAGGAAATTATAATAAATTTTTAAAGAACACAATAGTAATAAAATGATATAGAATAAAGTGATCATGTTATAAATAATAAAAGTAATTTTTGTTTTATTAATCTATACATATTTGAAATAAGCAATTGGATTAAGACCTCGCATATAAATACGATTTAATTATAATTTCGTTTAACAAATAAAATACTTACATGTACTCTGGTCATCGCATATCTTTCTGGGATAGCAGTCTCTTTTGCTATTACTTCAACAATAAATCTATCCTGATTATATTCAGCCATATATCCACTTGTTACAAGTTTACCATCCTGAGTTACATTGAAAGGACTTGGAACTATAGAACCACTAGGTTTCACTGATCCATACTTATATAGATTAGCGCTGGCAACGTAATAATGGAGTGTTCCATTGTCACCAACGTCTAAATCAGATGCAGTTACTTTCGTTACGAAATCGTTCACATTTGCCATTGAATTAACACCAGCGTAGTAGTCGTTACGCTCAAAAATCGGTGGATTATCATTTTCGTCTAGAATGGTTATAATTACATTAACGTGTCCATGATCAGTGATTTGAGTCGCTGAACGCCCTGCATCTATTGGATTTATATAAATATCAGGATCGTTGGAAGCCAGAATCGATAAAACATATGTATCTCGTGTTTCACGATCGAATGATTTATTCGCGTAAATACTGCCATCTGTTTTGTCTATGTAGAAAGCATAATCTTCGTTCCCTGTAAAATATTTGTATTACCTCTCTTTGTTCTACAATAACAATACTACATCAACAAAAGTTAACTGTCGTATTTCACAAATTTGTATATAAAATAGTGTTACATTTATTCAAACTGATACTACTTACCACCCACGATGTAGTAGTAAACTTTTGCATGCGTGCCTTCATCTCTGTCTTCCGCAGTTACCTGTCCTACAAAGTATTCCTTTGGACGATTTTCTGATAACTGATAATGATATTCACTCTCAAATTGTGGGGCATTATCATTTGTGTCGACTAATTGCACAGTAAGAAGCCGTAGAGTTTCGTATGCTGTAGGTGTACCATGGTCAGTAGCTACCAGAACAAGCTGAAATTGAATTGAACTAGAGTATTAGTACATATGCATAATTGAGTCAAATTCACGAAAATTATGAGTTTCTTAAAGCACTAATAGACGAATGTTAAATCTTGTTTTATCATATAAAAGTATTTGTAATGTTATTGATTTACTTATTATATCATTTACTTTACCTCAAATTTGCTTTTTGCTTCACGATCTAGAATAATCTTTGATCTCAATTCACCAGTGTCTTGATCTATTGAAAACTCTTCTGTCTCTTGAGTATTACGATTTCCAACTTTCAGATGGTAACTTATGTGCCCATTCTCACCAGGATCTCTATCAATCGCTTTTACCGTTAGGATCAAGTAATTTGGCACACCAGCATTCTAAAAAAATTAATTCAAGTGGGATTAATTACAATTAATTAATTTGGGATGAAAAACTATAACAGTTACTGAGATGCTCTCTATAAATGAGCTGACTGTAAATTTCGAGATATTTATACTTTCCAGATAAATCATGTTTGTATAAAGTTGCGTTGGCGTTCTTAATTTTACTGTTTTAATGAAAGCGCTTGAAATGAGCGCTACTCGTCTAAAGATTGTAGAATTGTGGTACTTACTTCGGGAACTTCAACAGTAGCATTTGTTAATTCTGGTAAAACAAATTGCGGCTTGTGTTGATTTACTGGGGTTACTCGTATATCAACGTTACATTCGTCTGAATGAGGACCGCTACCAGCACCATCTCTAGCTTCTACTTTGATCCTATAAGAGCCAGCTCTACCAAGAAGGGCTGCTCCAGGATACAAAATACCTGTTTCGCGATTTAATGAAAACGATTCGTTCTCGTTACCGCTGGTTATAGTATACCAAACTTCTCCATTAATTCCTTCATCGTGATCTACTGCTCTCACCTAATGGCATGGATATTATATGTTAGTCATTGAGAAGCTACATATTTTGAAGCAAAATACAAAAGCTAGATAAAAGTGTTGAAAAGTATTAAAACAGATTTGAACAAATTCACTGACTTGTAAAATTGGCGCGGGTGGATTGACAGACAAATTTTCAGCTACAGAAGATATGTAACTATGTTGTGAAAATATTGGTCGATTGTCATTGACGTCGATAAGTTTTACGAGCACTGGAACAGTTGTACTCCGACGAGAGTTAACATGGGCGCCGTCGCTTGCCATTACAGTTATCGTGACTTCGGGAGTTATTTCTCTGTCAAGAACAGCCGCACCACCGACAGTAATTTCTCCGGTTTCATGACCTGACAATACGTACAAGCAAATGTTTAAAAGAACTAACTACATATTGTACATCGAAATGTAAAATGTTTTAGAACAATTTGATGCGACTACTGTCAATTCAACGTTGTCTTTGCAAGCAATTCAACGAACTAATGAAATAGTTAATAATGTGTAAATACTACTTTCTGCTATTGTAGATAATAATACGTAATACGAGATGATTAATAAAATTATAAATATATCCAATTCCGAAATTACTTTGACAGAAGAAATTATTTAGTAATTATTTAATCTCGTACGAAATTAGTTTACCTATATTAAAGTCTGCAGCATGTTCGCCAATGAGACTGTAACTGACTTCTCCGAATAGTCCCTCATCTCCATCTGTCGCTTTCACAACAGTAACGTGTGTCCCTGCTGGCGAATTTTCTTTTACAGAAGCATTGTATAATTCCTTTTCAAATTTAGGATCTTGGTCGTTCACGTTTATTATGGTGACTGTAACTTTTGCTAACGCTGTTAGCTGAGGCACGCCGGAGTCATAAGCAATTACTTGAAATTCCAGCTGTTTTGTTTCTTCGTAATCTATTACTTGGCTGGTCCGCACAATTCCTGTGATGTATGTCATATTTAGTCAGATATTTAGAAATCTATACATATTTGGTCAAGTGTGGAGGAATTCGCGAACATGGAAAAAATGTTAACTGAAGTCTTTTATGCAGCTAAGGATATCGCCTACCTTTCTTATTAGTCATATGACAAACCTGTGACATTATCTATGTTGAAATAAGGACTCGGAGGGTCTATAGCGTATCCTGCTATGTTGCTGTCTGCATCTACTGCTGTGAACGCTCCTACAACCGCTCCCGTTGGTTGTTCCTCTTGCATTTCTATTAAATACCGTGGATTTTCTCTTGTCCATGGTTTCAAAAATTCTGGAGCCATGTGATTCACGTCAATAATCGTAACTATTAGGGTACCTGTTCAACATTTGAAGGAACTTTCAAGTACAAACAGTATTGTATGGCATCGTGAACTGTTTCATTTGAATAAATCAATAAATTCCGTACAGTTATACCATAAGCAAACTGTATTAAATCGAATATAATGAAAATTTTATTAAAACTGAATCTTAGATCAATTTTTCTGTCGTTAAACAAACAAACAACTTATAATCACGAGATCATATTTGGTGCTCACGCACACCTACTTTTTTTGCGCTCAAACTAATATAATCGGCGATCAAGTAAATCAATTGATAAAAGTAAACAAAATTTTCATAAACTGCTCATTGTACATATACATTTATAAGTGTATACCTCTTCCCTGTTGTAATGTGGGCGCTGTTGTGTCACTAACAACTATAGTGATGCTTACTGTTGCTGCAACATCACGGTCTAGAGGTCTGACGACGGACACTTGACCGGTTGCACGATCAACTGCGAAAAAGTCCTGGAACAAGAACATTTTCTGTGGAAACAGTTTGCGATGGCACTTGTTACGCACAACATGAACAGGTCCCCTTTTTCGAATATGGTCTAGCCGGTAAGTATCGGGACCGATTTTTTCCTGCCAGGGGGAAGGGATGAAGAAGGATCTACAGATCTACATAGGATGGATCGATGGTGGGGGGATGTCAGGTACTCAAGTGCCATCACTGGGTGACTCGGTAACTGGGTATCACTCGACACTCAGTGATGGTATTATGTGCAACTTTTTTTTAATGACTTCAGTCTCGATACTTGTACCGGACAGACCATGAGTTAGTGTGTAAGAAAAAGATATTCTAACGAAATAATACATCGAATAAAACGACCTACATTTTATTCTATTTAAATAATAAACTTTGCGTTTATTGCTATACCTTGAAAGATTTACTGTCGTTGACCTTCTGTCCGTTTCTGTCAATGGCTGTGATAGGTTCCGAAATGGCAAAGTTTAATGCTTCCAAATTAGCGCTATCAGGGTCCGTAGCTTTTAGTGACGTAAAAACAGTGCCGATAGGTGTGTCTTCTGTAACCTCAGCACGCTGTGTCTCTGGTGTGAAGTATGGAGGCTTGTCATTACTATTTACAACATCTATCAATAAAGTAGTTGTTGCAGTTAAACTGGGAGTTCCTGCAAACAATTCAGGTATGCTAATTACATTTTTTATGCCATAATTATAAATATCTGAGAATCGATGATTCTCCAACAAATTAATCAATATCACAATAAATCACCTTAAAGCTGCAATAGAAACTAAAGAATAACTTATCCGCTATTAATTTGATTAAACTATACAATATCTAATATCGAGATAATTATTCAGAAAGAGTTTTTCATCAAGAGAATTTCATCAAAATCGGAAGGGAGTACATACATCTTTGTAAATAATTACCTACTTTATGAAGCGATTGTAATAGCTATCCTTTTGAAGGAACAATAAACAATCGAGGATATTTATTAGTGTTCTTACCTTTGTCAAGAGCTATTATCTCCACGTGGTATCTGTTCTTGTTATCATAATCTAATTTTCTGAACACAGTCACTATTCCTGTTGTTTCGTTAATAGCAAAGTCATCAAAAGCACCTTTCTGTATTCTGTAAAGTAATTCTGCATTAATTCCTGTATCAGCATCAGTTGCTGTGACTTCTTTCACGAACGTTCCTGAAAAAAAATTATAGCGTCAAGTACACGTGTGGTACGATCTTCTTTCTGTTAATAGAAGAATTTAAGGAATAAGGGACTCGACCTTAGCGAGTTCTATTATACATTCTAGGTCTATTGTATATTATATGTATAGGTTATTTACCCTCTATTCGGATAATCGGTCACACGGATAATCGGCATTCAAATAATCGACTTTGGAAACTTAATCACTTACCAATGGGATCTATCTCTGGAATGCTGGCAGTATAGAATTCATGAAGGAAGACAGGCGCGTTATTATTGACATCTCGGATCGTAATATTAACGGTGGCGAAATCAACAAATGTTCCGTCGTTTGCTTGAACTTCAAGAGCAATCCAATCACGGGTTGAATTCTTCAAATCTGTTGGACCCTTGTTTCTTATTGTAATTTCACCAGAATCTTGATCTATGGCAAACAGACCATGATCAGTGCCGTCGACTATCGAGTATGTGATTTTTGACGTTTTATCTTTGTCTCTGGCTTGCACTTTTAGTTCCGGCTCAAATTTTTCAGCTCCCTCGTCTATTACTGCACGGTATTTGTTTTGGAGGAATCGTGGAGGATTGTCATTGGCGTCTGATAAACTAATGCGTAGAGAGACACTGGTTGTTTGACCTTGCCCGTCATTATCAGTCGCCTATAAAGAGAAAGGGTTGAGATTACTTGTGTAATTTTTGAACAATTTTATAGATAATGCAAATACCTTGTACGTGAGGAAATATTCAGTCTGATCTTCGTAATCCAAGCAAGGTGGATTTCCAGGTGATGGACATGGAGCTATTGAGATGATTCCAGACTTTTTGTCTACAGAAAAATGCTGTGCACCTTGACCAAGTAATTGATAAGCTATTCCAGCTGTTCCATACCTGGAACACAATTTACGAAATTTATTTTATATTATTTTAGATCATATTAATTATTGAAATATGTTATTAAGGCCATCATTCTTGACAACTTTTTACTACATATGTATATTACCGCCGGACGACTTCGGTTTCCGAGATATTTGCGGAAAACTGTTGGGATGACTATAATAAACTCTACCTTTTCCCCATGACCAAATTTCTCCATTGGGGCAGGGGAGGGGCTCCACCCTATAGCAGAGGCCTTCCCCTACACTAACTTTTACTTTCGTAAACAAACTTCTTTTGTTAATAGCTTTTTAATAAATAATGAGCGAAGGTGCTCAATTGTGTGTGTATTCTTGGAACACATATTACATACGTTGAAGGAAAGGCAAATAACAAACTGATTAACCCTTTAACAATATTAACTTTATCAACTCTGTAACTATGAGTGATAAAAAATACCTACCAGTAAATGTTATTCCGTTTAATGAGATATACCGCAATAAAGGAAAATCAATACTACTACCCATTTTAAACAATGTTGCCCCCCCTCCTCCGACAGTTAGCCCTAAAAAATTTGACCTTTCACTACCCGCGCTGGTGTAAAAAGTACACCAATACAATAATATATGTATTGTCCAGAGCACGAGAGAAAACTAGCGGGAGGGGAACGGGGCAAGAGGAACGCAAAGGCAATCTTCTTTCCCCTTTCCCTGCCCGCTAGTTTTCTCGCGTGCTCCGCACAGTACTTTAGTACACAGTGATACATGTGGTGTACTAAATACACCGCGTGGATAGTTACGTAAAAATTCAGGGCGCGGGTAGTTAAAGGTTAATACATACTAAAATATTCGCCTCTCTGAACCATGTCATTTAAAAAAAGCTTTATTTATAATATTTGCATAGGTAACATTTCTTACCGTCCGCTATCACGATCTTTGGCTGTGATGGTTATAACAGGTGTGCCTTGTGGTGCAGTCTCCGACACCATGGCTGTGAAAGTAGGTCTACTAAAAGATGGCGAGTTATCATTTTCGTCCGTAATCGTAGCGGTCACGGTTGCGGTGGATGTGAGCTTAGGATTTGTGTGAACCTCTTCTGCAACAACCTGTACAATTAGAAGCAAATATGTTTTACGTTGTAGTCAACGATATATATATATATATATATATATATATATATATATATATATATATAATCGTTTGTACATTAACGGTACATTTTACCCTTCATTTCCAGAATCAATAACTGTACTAACCACTAAATAACTACAAATATTCTATCGCTTTCTTTATGGGAACAATCTTTCTTTGAAATGCCTTATATGTTTTTGAAAGGTTTATAATCGTATATTGTCTTTTGCCTTAAACTATTAGAATTAATTTCATTTTAAGTAATAGTGAGAAATGCATAGTGTACCAGAATGATAAATTTCCGTTGATTCGGATTCTCATAATCAAGAGAGCCATTTGTAACGCGAATATTCACTGAAGTGCTCCCAGTCGCCATTGTTGGTTCGATGGTGAATGCGCCATCCGTAATGTCTTCCAGTCGCAAGGAGAATACCGAATTCAGGCCCTATAACATAATTCAGTGTAATATTATGAAACTTTTAAATTCCATTATAAATAAATTAAAATATAATTATAAATAAATTTTTGTTAGGTCTGGGATAGATTTTTTTTAAGGGGAGGTGCAGGGATAGGGGTGGGGCCCCTCCCCCGCCGTGAAGGACGAATTCGGTCATTGGGAAAAGGCGGAGTTTTCTAATGTCATCCTAACAATTTTTTCGTGAATATCTAAAAACTAAGGCCGAGCGGCGGTAACATCTACAAGGATAAGTTGCTTAGAGTGATGACCTTGACAACATACTTCAAGGTCAATGAAATCCGCGGGGAATTGTCAAAGTAAGTAATAACCACAAATTGTTCCTTGTGAAGCTAATGAAAACTTACGACATCGGGATCCTCGACAGTCATATCCAAATGCGGCAGAGGCGTACCGTCCGGTACATTCTCCGGAATTTCGATATTGTATTCGCGACGATTAAATGTTGGAGGTTCGTCGTTGACATCCTTTATCGTCACCGTAGCTTCTGCCGTTGAAACCGTCAAATTGTCGCTGCCTGGTATTCCATCGATCAATTCCCGTGCTTTCACCTTCAATGTGAGCACTCCAGTTGAGTCCTTCAATGCTTCCCTATTCAATGGCTTCGCTGTCCTCAGCTCGCCAGTTTCGTCGTCCAACAGGAAATAATCAAACGGATCTAGGAAAGGTGATTATCACTATTATCATTTCTATTATCATTGATGTCGATTTCTTTTTATTTACAAACAATATTTTCAACTGTAAAAAGATAAATCGATCGTATATGAGTCAAATATCGAGGGTCTGAACGGATTTATAGATACTTTATCAGGATCATAAAACATGTCTAGCACAAAGTCCCAAACGGGCACCCAACTGTGTACAGTAATATCTCTGCGACAGTTCTAGCAGAGGTGCTACACTTTTTGTTCTATTATTATCGATGTCGATTTCTTTTTGTTGACAAACAATATTTTAACTGTTAAAACATAAATCGATCGTATATGAGTCAAATATCGAGGGTGTAAACGGGTTTATAGATATTTTATCAGGATCATAAAATATGTCTAGCACAAAGTCCCAAACGGGCACCCGACTGTGTACAGTAATATTTCCGTAACTGTCACATGTCGTATCGTCTGGTCTGACGATCATCAGTTCTAGCAGAGGTGCTACATTATTTGTAGTGTGCGGAACGTAGAGAAGATCAGACATCAAAGGACTCTCGTGCCAGCTCAGTCTTTTAAATTCAGAAATCGAGATTCCTTATTTTTGGGTTTTCGACGATGACACTTTTACCATACCATTCGCCTTGTTTTTCTGATTAAAGTGACACCATATATGATATAGTTGCGATCATAATTATTTCTGTAACAAGCGATTAGTGTTTTGGACTTGGCATTTGCGATAAAGGCAAGACGAATAATTAGAATCGCAATTATATCGTGATTGGTGTCATTTCGATTAGAAAAACGAGACGATAGTGCGATGGTAAAGGTCTCACGAAAAAAATTAAAAATTAGAAAAGTTGCATAATTTTCTGCTTCGCTTGCATTAGTGTGAGTTTCGCCAATATTCGACCCCTCGCTGGCTCGGTCGTCGAGCGTGTTTACCGGTTGACTGGTTTCCAAGGGGGATGCCCCACGGGTGGGAATAAAATTTGGACAGTTACGGTAGACACCTCTGCGACAGACACAGAGATATTACCCGGTTATGAACAGTAGAGGTGTTAATTGAAAAAATCCTGAAATACTGTGAAGAGGAGAACATGTACTGAGAGATTGACGTTTACTTACTGGTAACCAGTTCGTAGATCATTTTTCTCGGCATTCCCCTGTCACCGTCTCGAGCTTTGATAGTCATAACCAGTGTTCCAATGGGATCGTCTTCGCGCACCACACCAGTTAGCGAGTCCAGAAATTCCGGCGGGCTATTCTGAATATCCGCTACCTTGATTTCGACCCCTGTGGTTTCATTGTTCAAGCCGTCCTGCGAGTAAAATTCATACGTTCAAAAGTGACTTCGTAGTCTGACCCCTGAGTTATCGTTCTGCGACTCTGATGAACGAGGCGATGTGGAACCGCGGTGGTCATTTCTCGGCGCGCTCTCTCAAATTGAATAAGGAACATCAATTTAACGTGGCTCATTGCATAAATGTAAAACAGTCTGAATTAAGAATATGTCGACAATACATATAGGTGTATATAAAACGAAAATTCATTTGTCCCGTGTGTAAAAAATATAGGGTAAGGTTGCTCAAGTCGTACCATTTGAATTTTGAACGAACTACAGCGACAACAGCACATACAACGGCAACCAAATCTGGAAATTACTTTGCAAACTGTACACTTACACTCGCCCGAAGTACCAATTGGTAGAAGGGTCTCTCCCTGTAGTCGAGTGGTTGTCGCAGCACTAGTGCCCCGACGTATGAGTTCTGGCTTTTCTCCACCTTGACAATGCCGAATTTTTCGCAGGCATCGAGAAACTGTAAAAGAAATCCAGAATTACATATCGAGTATGCGCTGTAGAATGTATTTACGCGTTCAACAGGGCGTTGAAGCCATTTGAAGTAACTTTTTCCTTTGCGAAAATGTTCTCCGCGGCTTTGTTGAGGAGTTATTAACTAAAAACACGGACCAATCAGAGCGTGGCTACAGCAGGCAAATTCCGGTATGGCGACAGGTCCTGCTGAGTGGGGCGTTGACATTGGTCGAGCCGGAATCTGTCCGCGTCGCGTCAAAGCGTAGCATCGCTGTGATTGGTCCGCATTATTCGTTAATAACTCCTCAATGAAGCTGCGGAAAATATTTTCGCAAAGGAAAAAGTTTCTTCAAATGACCTCAGGGATCATCCCTTTCAAGGAGGTATTATACAACATTTTTGGGACACCTTGTATAATATTTTATGCAGCCGGAAAGATTTAATTTCTTGTAATTGATTATTGGTGAGTTTCATTTTTTGGAACAAGTTGCTACACGATTACTATTCTTAATCAAAGGTTCATCGATTTGCTAGGTTCATCTCTTCCTCTCGACCTTGGGACCCAATAAAAAGGACTTTACGTGGAAACGATGTCGAATTCATAGATAGCATAGCTGGTAATGTGCAAAGTTTAAAGCAAATCGGGCGTGGGTAATTTTGTAGGTATTTCGCATGTGGTCCATTCCTACATATACATATACACACTGTAAATAAATGTTCTATCCACCTACGCGACTAAACTCGGTTCTACAATATACAGGAGAATTTCATTAGCTGATGTACATACACACATATGTATATCGTGAATCGGTCATTATCCTCGCTTAACGTAATCGCGGCAACCCAATAGATTTGTTCAGAATCGCTCTATATTACGGAAACTGTGCACAATATTTCCCGTAGTTATCTTTGAATTAGATGTAGGTACTATTTCAACAAAATATTTCAAAAATAACTATTAAAATTGAAATAAATAATATATCTTATTTCGTACGGAATATTGTTTTAATATAATAATTATCGAAATAAATACAAATACCTACAATTTTTGACTTTTAAAGCGAAACTAATTTTACATGTAACCATTGACACACTCTCACATTTTAAATGTTAATAACTAGATCAAACCCGAATTCGTGATAAAATTATCTGTTATTTTATTGGAATAGATAAATTTAAATGAAAAATTATTTGCGAACGAACACTACGTTAGGCTCAGAGTCGCCAGATTAAGACTTGTGTCTCTGCTCTACCTTCCCCCTCCACGACGCTACTATGTCACTACTACGTGATTAATCCGGTGCGGGCAGAGAGGGGGTAACTTCTTCCCCTTAATTCTTTCTCCCTCCCCTCATCTGACTCAGGCTCGGTGTTTACGGGGCGTTCGATATCACAGCGATTTACGGTACAAACGCAGCGTGAACCATTTATATCGTCTTTCGGGGTCGATAACTGAGCCATCCGTTGCGCAGGTTTTAAACGATCAAATCGTAAGAAAAATGATCACCGTATTGGGCACTTTTTTTCCAAAAAATATTCCGATACGTTTATCACCATGGCACGGGGAATATTATGTACCCGTAGAAGTTCTGCGGGGAAACCGGAAAGGTGCAGCTGGAATATTAGCGGGTACAACGCGTACCATCTACGTCATATCCGCTCGATAAATTCTGGGAGCCGTTGGACGACCAATAAAACTGTAAAACTCTTTAACCAATGGCTCGGCGGCTTTGCGATGGTGAACTTTAACGTCTCCTTTCTTTACACAGCGAAATGGCGAACAATGGTTGACCGTCCAACGTCCATAATGTTTTTTTGAGACTTGTCGAATTTTGTATAATTCTTTATTAGGCGTTGTAGTGAATAGTCGAAATTACCGTGTTTAATATAATAAGTAGACAAATGAATGATTAAATAATGACTGGAAATGAAAATTTTTAAATAACTTTTACTTTAACGAACTATCTAAAATTTATTTCTCCAATAGAAAATTTTAAAATTTTAATGAAGTCCCTTCGATGTAAATGAAAAGCTTGTAATTCAAACTAAAATTTTATGAAAAACTTTATATTATATTATTTAAAAGCCTTATATTATTATATTATTTGTATAATTACAAAATCTGGAACTACATATGCGTTTATTTCTTCTCTTAATAATTTCAGTCAGTTGGAAAGAACACAAGAGTATTTTTAAATTCTTTAAATAATTTTAGTATATTCGGAATTTGATTTTAATTTGATCAATTTTGTTATAAATGCATAAAGTTCGTAGTCCAATAATATAACATGTGTAACTGTATTATCATGTTTGATAATGTAGAGTTATTTTAGGATTACATTTATTTTGTTGTGTGTACATATACAGCAAAACTGTTTAATCATTATTCATAATAAGGTGATATAATACTATTGCAAATGTGACAGATGAATAATTTTGATCGAACATGATTTGATAAGGTATAATATGTTTCACAGTTGAATTAAACATCTCTAGTTTTCGGGTATTTGGTAGGAACGTATCGAAAATTATTTCGATATGTCTCGCGTTAATTATTATTGTACGTAGCTATTTAAAGGTATTGCTTTATAACGACGAACTAATTATAAGGCACACCGTCAAAGTTATTGATTCGCTTCATCGAAGTTACTATTTTAAGTCTAATTATTTTTATCCTAATTAATTAGACTCATTATACATGAGTTCCCAGAGTAATTACAAAGATCAAACGTGAGCATTAGGTGAATGAAATGAAATTACTTTGCGATTGCTTTGACTTGAATTAAGTATACCCGGGTTCTACTTGTTTCAATTTCAATCGAGCGGATCTATTTTAATTATAGATAATAATAACACGATGGAATTTTTATCAAAATATTTTCTTTCTACAAGACAAGATTGTGCAATTGATGTTCAAAACTCGTGAAAATTGTAGTGGCGTTATAGTTATGCGCCATGGTGTATTACAGTGAAGCTTTGATCTAAGAAAAACGGAAACCGTAGGATCTAAGAAACAGCACGGCCCCGAGGGATTTTCTTATTGTTAGATCAAGGCTTCACTGTACAATACAATAGAATTTTATTGGTGATAGATCTACGCGCCAAGTATGATTTAAGGGATGTCAAAGGCTCAAGGGAAGGTATTAAAACCTAATTGGAAGCAACGTCGGTACAGTATCGATTAATTTCCTTTGTAGTATCTTCTATTGCAAAATGAAGTGTGCATAGTCAAATATTAAACCGGGTGGAAATGGCTGGATACTATTTTATACATCAGCTTCTTCTGAGTGGAGCCGTGTGACTGAAACTTACACCAGAAAGGTCTATTACCCTGAATTCATGGCGCAGCTCGAGATAAAAGATGCAAGAATATCCTTCGTGTGCTGCTCGCAAACGTATGGCCAGGATAAAATGTAAATCTTTGTTTAGGACGTCCAACAGCGAGCACCGAACTCCTTCGTAATTCGCCAGATTTCATTAAATCATCCGTATTTCCCAACTGAGCTTTACTAACATTCGAAATGAGAATCTAGACAGCTCCGCAGACGGTTTTATGAAATGTCAACATTTTCCAAAGAATATCTTCGTGTCTGTACTTTCGATTTAACATTCATAGAAGAGCACGCTGGACTTTTTGTAGCAGCTTGTCTGTTCCTCAATGATAAATAAATGGAGAACGTCGCTGCCGACTTCTTTCGTTCGCGTACGTTTTTGACGTCGTTTGTGGAGAATGATTAATTGATGTTACGGGATGAATTCGAAATCGCTTGCGAGTATCGTCTACGAAATTAATCTCGGGGCGTTTGACTATTTAATTCAACGTGCTGCATATTCTCCCTAGTATGGCGTCTTGCGTAATGCATTAATACGACAATATAAACTCCCGCAGCGGAGGATTCATCTCGGAGTCGCTTGAATTTTCTATGGCGAGCGAGTTAACAAGTACGCGAGTGTCTTTGGGATTGTAATTTCACACTGAGAACATTCAACTCTGAATTTCTCGTTTAACGCTTAGCTTTACGACAAAATCGCGTTTGATAAATAGACGAATAACTGTGTTATTAAATAGTAATTAGGACCCCCACCATTGATTTTATGGTGTCCCACTCTTTTTATATTCACGGAACAAACGTTGGTGGGAGAAGCAAGCGTTTGAGGAACCCCAACCGCGCCCTTACCCTCCCCTTCTACAACGCTACTCCCCACTCTTTCACCGCGGCTCGGTCACGTGACTAATCCGATACTGGCAGAGAGGGGGTAATCTTTTCCCCTCAATTCGTATCTGTACTTGAATTTATAATGCTAAAAATAAAAATATTGACATGTTCAATATTCCACCTACTTTATAGAAACGACCCACAATGCCACGTGGTGTGTGACCAATTTGGGAGAAATGGAACTAGTAGTAATTCTCTACAGATAATATGTGTACTTGAGTTTATAATGCTAAAAATAAAAAAGTTCTACCTACTTTATAGAAACCACCCATAATGCCACGTGGTGTGTGACCAATTTGGGAGAAATGGAGCTAGTAGTAATTCTCCACAGATGATAATATATGTACAGGGAGTAAGGAGAAGTTCCATCTGTTAGGTGTAATACATTTCCATGCGATATTAGTCGTATAACGAGTATTAATGACTCACCTGTGGCTGAGGAACACAGGTTAGATCTATGTTGTCGCCCAACAGGTCAGGATCCGTTACTCTAATACCCGGAAGAATTGTCGTGCCAACTGGAAGGTCCTCTTCGGCTACGGCTTCGTACGGCACACCCAGAAATCGTGGGGGATTGTCGTTCTCGTCGAGAACAATCACGAATGCATCGACACCAACGATATTCGGCTGTTGACCCGCCGGTACTTCGTCTTCCAGCGTGACGCGGAAGCGTATCGTGTCGTTCTCCTAAAACAAGCAACAAATTTCTGGATAAGGTATACGATTTTTCTCGGAAAGGTCTTGCTGTACTTATGTCGAATTATTAAATTAAAGCCTGACAATTCGTATGCACAGGGTGGATCGATATTCGCGGTACAAACAAATTCTTTTCTCGTGAGAAAAATTGGATGCCACTTTTTGGAATGTGCTTGAGGTCGATATCTCGCTGAAAAAATAAACGACCTGAATCAATGCCATTTTATCACGCTTATATAAGCTTGCCGAGTTGTCGTTTTTGTTGTTGTAAAAAGTAGAAAATAATAAAAAAATATATAAGAAAAACTTTTTAAAAGCCATGCTTGTATTAAAATGCACTGAAAAGGAAAAAATAATTTTTTTAGACATCAGTGACTATAAATAAAAGCGTGGAGCGCCCACGAAGATTACGTCAATATAGTTTAGCGCTCCACGCTTTTATTTATAGTCACTAATGTCTAAAAAGATTTTTTCCTTTTGTTTTGAACAGTTTTGTTTTATACATTTTTTTTTCTTATTCATCTGTCTATCATTCAGATGTTAGCTAAAGTCAATGTGTTCACAATAATGGCGATAAATATCGACAAATGTGTACAATATACTGATCGTCCATTAGGAGTGGGGCGCAGGAGGATCTGCGAGTTCCTAATTTTGAAGCCAGACTGCGGCCCCCCACTTTTACGCTTAGGTTCTGGCGGGTACGGTCGATATACATATAGGAGACATAGGAGCTCAGCGAACCAGTCTTTGTCTCTCTGTAGCGCGGAGTACGAAAGACGATCTGTAGTTGCTAATATGTATTATTACAATGCCGGGAACTTTAAACTCACTTTCGTCCGCTGCACGTGACGAACAAAAGGTATCGTTACTTATGCGAAAACAGACGAGAAAACAAAAGGATGTTGTATAGTATGGCGAGGATTACCTCATATTAGATAAATCATCTCAACATTTGAGAAGCCATCTAGTGCTGAAGTCGGCAATACTCATAATATAGAAATTCGAATTTTAAACTTTCGTCTGTCCACTATATCTGTTTGTCTTTGACGGCTGGTTATTTTCACGGCGCGTTGTACGTACACGTACGATCCTGCACAATTAGGTCGACGTCACTTGAGATTCACTTCGTCCAAAGCCGGCGAGGTATTCTGACTTGGTTGGTGAACATACATGAAAGAGCAGGGCGCACGTTCGGAGGTACGAAGTTACTCGAGAAGTTTTACTGTCCCTCAAAGAAGCCTTTGGATTTGGTCGCGAACGTGCTCAAGCCCGTACGTGAGAAACCAGAGTTACGTACCTTCTCTTTTACGAGATCGATCATTCACGAACCGATCTTGACTCTTGAAGCGGATATCGTTCTTTATACAGCCGTGGAATGGAAGTTTGAAACTTGAACGAGTCGTTTAACTTCTTAGCAAATTTGCTTTCGATAATGCACCTGCGGCATAATTCTCGCATACATATAGATGCGAAAATTCCGGTTACTTACTCGGACGATAAGAACTTTCTACAATGTCTGAATCTCGTGTTACTCAAAGTACAAATCCTTCCTTATATCTTATGGCTTCCTAGCTGTATACACTCCTGGACAAAGTATCAGGTCGTGAAGTATGAAACTTGACAAATAAAACACAAATTTCAAACACATTTGTCAAGACCTGATATTAAGACATATTTATATATCTTGCATATTTAGTGGTAGGAAATGCACGCTAAATACGCCCTGCATTTTGCATTCAATTCCGGGGCGAACATGCAACGCAACGTTTTAGGCCGAGCACATTTGCCTCGGTTGAGGCAAAACCGTTCCCACCATAGCGCCCTCTGCCCCCTCCAGTAAGAGCCGTTGTCATGGAGAAAGGACGCGAAAGAGAGTTGGGGGAAGCAAGCGTTTGAGGGGCTCTAACCTCGCTAGATCAACGCTTATGTAGCCAGCCAAAATGTATAGATTATTTGAAACCTTCTGTATTTAACATATTTGCAAAAATTCAAGAAAAATTTAAGAAAAAAAACAAAGAATAGATATTCAGGGAAAATTTGAAATATTTTTAGAGGAACTTCCACAAGTAACTGGGTACCCGGATACTCGATTTGCTATACAAGGGTTAAGACTTGTGTCCCGACTCTACCTTCCCCCACGATTCCGCCACGACACCCGGTCACGTGACACGTTGCGTTTCTGTCGTGCACGTGTCCGGTACTGGCAGAGGGAGGGTAACCTTTTTCCCGCAATTTGTACTTCCTCCCTTCATCAGGCGACTCTGGCCTCAACCGTGCCCAGCACTGCGTTTTATTATTCAGTAAAACATCCGATCAGAACTAATTATTCAATGGTAATGTTCTATAAAAAGATTAGTAAAATTTATAGAAAATATTCTGACTTATATTTATACCAAATATTTAATTATTATATAAGTACTCGCGCGAAATAATCTCTCTACTGAGCTTGTAATAATTAAAACTTATTAACAGATTTATTCATACGAGCATCTAAAATTTAAGTTATTGAATCTTTCACAAAAGACTTGCTTATGTTCGTGAAAGTGTATAAAATAAATTCGTACACTGCACGACGAGATTTTCTTTATTTTTTCAAGTTGTCTTGTTTGCTTCTTCAGAGGGATAAAACGAACTTTACGCAAGTATTGCCAGAACTGCTTAAGAAAGTCTGCAGTGAGCCACGGAAGCTTAAATATAAACACAGTGTTTAACGTAAGACAAGTTTAAAGACTGTTTTTGATACATGAACGAAAAAAAGAAGTCTGTTCGTTAAACTTTCAAACTTCTCAAACGAGATGCCACTCCGGAACAAGCTGTCCCCTCGAGTTTTGCCTGTGCTTGCTTTTCTCTCAATTAAAGCTCGTTATTTTCTGGGTAAGCATAGTTTAAAGAAGTTCCCACAAAAAAGTAAAATTAGATAGGCTAGTTTAGCTCTGCAAAATACTAGACATTTAAAATTCAGTGCTTTGTGCAAATTAATTTGGATTCGTTAATCCTTAATCCGTTCCTGACGTTAGGACTTATATCGAATAGGACGTATACCTTTCCCATAAGAGGTAATGTAAGAATGATTAATCCGTTCTACTGATGACTGACTAACTCCTATTGATATTATATCAATTCTGGCTCCAACTCTGACTCTTTTGTTTATAAATCATTAATAGATTTATGTATACATAAATAAATTGCTAATATTCGATCTACAGTATAGACGTATTGTATATGTACTATATACCTCGGCACTATGTAGAGGAGAAACAGTTAAAGTTATGGTAGTAGTATTTTCTAACTATTTCCAGAAAGTGAGAAAGTAATAGTCGTGTTGTGTTGTATCAGAGTTATCTGTTCCATATTCTTAGACTTTAATACAATATTTCAACTATTTATTCAGTTTTATTACAAATCTTAATTATTTTGAGTACATATTTTTTCAATTTGAAGAGTCGGAGTCGGAGGTAAAAAAAGAGGAGTCGGAGTTAAGAATTTTGTCTACCGACTCCGAAGCCCTGATTTAAACACCCTAATACCTCAATTTCTTTGTAGCGCGATCGCCCGCTCAAGGGGGAACCCCGCTAGTAGTGGGGATAAACAAGTCACATCATCCGCACACCCGAAAGTCGCATCAATCGCGGGAACACTGTATTTCGCGGCGAGACCGGAAGTGAGAGGACCGAGAACCGTGCAATTCTACTGAATGACTACAATTTGCTGGGAGGTCAAGGATCCAAACACGTAGTCCAGTCTTATCTTGCGTGTCGTCGTTCTCCTCCGACCACAATACAAGAGCACGGTAATTTTGACTTGATGGACCAGAAGAACTTCCTTTTCCGTCTGCGCACACATTCACGTTTCATGAATGCTTCTTCGCTTTCCCTCCTCGGGGAGACAAGTGTACGCGACGGTGTCTAACCTTGGAGGGTTTTCTGCTCGCCGGAAGTGGTACAGTCACGCGACTCTTTTCTGCCGGTCTCCGTTCTCCTCTTTGATTCTCTTTCTTCCGTCTTTCTGCCCGTCCCTCCCTTCTCTCTTCTCGCCCCTTTGCCTTCCAACGTTTTCATATAATTCTCTTCTCGTTCCGGAGCTTCCTGTCGCCGACAGGAGGAAACGGACACAACCGTAGTCGCTTTCTCGACACAATGCAAGCTCCTGGCTTCGGGCTAGTTGCTACTTTCGGTCACCGTATATCGCGGCTACGTGTACAGAATCGCGATCCGCGCCGGACAAAGGCTCGACACAGCTGTGTTTCCCTCGCTTTTGCGCTTTTATTTAGACGGTCGCGATACCAGAAGCAAACAGCCTCTGTGCGACGACCTTTATCGACGCGATCGTTGCGTCGCTCGTTCGGATTACACAGAATCGCCCTGTGCTACGCCGCTCGGAAGTCTCTGCCATCTGGTGTTACACTGTTCTCGCTTGTTCAGTCACGCGATTGATTATCGCAAGAATGTAACACAGTACCGTGAACAATTACAGCCACCCTCACGACTGATCGCTAGACTGCGGATCTTCACGCAAAATAAGAATTGTCCAAGTCAACTGAAAGGAACAGAAACTAAACGCACCTGTATTGACTCTTTTAATCATTTTAATGAGTCAAAAACACCAATTCGTCTAATGTCTAATAAAGACAGATTAAAATGTTGAAGATTTGTTGAAATTTTAAGAGAATTATACGATTTTTAAATGCGTTCGAAAACTTTCATGAGAATGCGTACAACCCACTATTTTTTCAAACAGTTATCTCAAATGGTCTTTGCAGCTGTCGATAAATTAATTGGGCAATTAGGACTCGGACACTGTGCCGCTTTATTACCAGATAAACTGGTGCGTTTCTAGTGACGAGACTCCCCAACTCAATAGTAATTGGCGCGTCATAGGCATGTACAAGGCAAGGCAACTGGCGGGTCTACGAGAAGCACCCTCTTAGATCTATTCGTTTGCAGGCCTCTCTGATCGTGGACCTTCCTCCCACGCACATATTACCGTATGTGAACAGGGAATGTATGCTTCGATAGTGACTGACCATGAAAGACACTTTGTCCTCCAATTTGCTGTTTCATTACCGCTTGGACTGTTTTCATAATTATGATATTAATTATTGATAATTATGATTGATATGATTGATAATTATATGATAATTATTGATAATTATGATTCATAAGTTTCGACACTGTCGTATCGACACTGCACTTCGTTTAAACTTTCACCAATTATTTATTAAAAAGCTGTTACATTTTGAGAAAGATGTGAACTATTCAAATAAATCAAATTCTTTTTTCATTTATCGAAGGTCCATAAAACTTTTTAATTAAGATAGGAAAATGATATTATTTTGTTCTGATAACGAACGAAAATTGTTTCGAACAATTTTTCCTACACAATGTATACTTGTTACATTTATCCTGTCTGTGTCAAAGGAAAATTTTATACGAAATACTTTTCCATTTTTATATATTTTCAAAAAATTGCAATAAACATAAAATGTCTATTGATTTTCACGAAGGGGAAATATACTTTTAAGCGCAAACCCTGCGTCGATCCCCGTCGAAAAATTGATGAATTTCGTTGGGTTTCGAATTTTGGCATTCTCAGGAACAATCGCCACGGCGTCTATTCATCAACCATAACGATGCTTCTATGTATTAAATAGCAGATATGATTGACAGTTTATCGGAAATTAATCGATTTATTGGCATTTTAGGATTCCAGTACATTGCGCAGATGGCGGCTTCGTAAATCAAAATGACACTATTGTACATATATCGAAGACGATATAACAAATGGAAGGGATTAAAAAGTAATTAATTGAGAGTAAAACAGACAATTTAATCATTATGTATTTTGAAAATTCACGTCTTACAGTCGGCAACATAAATTCCTACACAAATCGAGGAGAAGGAGTGTTATTTAAACGAAATGAAATGAAAAATCTCAATAAATAGTTCACACTGTTACATAAATCTTCGTAAAACAGAAATAGCAAAACAATGGATTCATTTTATAACACTCCGTTATTAAAAAAAAAAAATTTTTTTTATTTCTGCAAGTGGGGATGTCTGTTATCCAATAAAACTTGCAGAAAGAACAGGAAACAAGAAACATACAAAAAAGTACCGCACTACATCCTCGATTTATTGTCCATATAGCAATTTCGACACTATTCAAATCTATTTCTTCTTTACAAGCGTTTCAACCGTTAATGTTAATTAAAAATCCTTTTCTGCAATATGTCCATATGTCGCTACAGTTGACGAATCAAATACTACGAACCCGGAAGATTGGCTCTCCGAGGGCAGACATAACTGATGAGGTGAGACCTAATTCAACTCTGCACGGTCCGCAGACAGGATTTAAGTTCGTCCACGGTATTCCACTTTAGGAACACTGACACTTAAGCCGAAATTAATGAAACGCGAATTCGAATTCATACATTCGTTACTAGCCCACACTGGATTTCTCATTTTAATCCGATTCCATTTGCAATTTCTAAAAGAGTCCTGACAAAGAGACAAAGAGTCCTGTATCTGTTTTTCAAACGTCACACAGTTGCCTTGGAAAAAAAGCTAATGACAACGGTGCATATTGTGGAAACGAATTTCATCCGTTCAGCTCTTCGCATATAAATAAAAGCTTTATTATTACTAATTTTTAAACACTTTTATCATTAAAAAATAATAATAAGGAGGGTCAAGAGATGATTGCACTTGTCTGAGGAAATTAGATGGTTACTCGTAAACTGTTTGCAATTCCTTTATCTTCTTATTTCTCAGTGCGACTTTTTCAACGTAAACCCAACACCATCACGACTACACGAACTATACGTATACTACAGCTACGGCTGGAAAATAACCAATCATCGATAACTCGATCGTCGTCTCACGAATTGTAACTTTGTCTGTGGTAGTGTCCATGCTAAAGTGTCGAACAGTTTTTTTTTTGTCCTTTGGTCAGAACCGTTTACGATTGGACTGATAACGACTTTTGAAATTGATTTTCGGTAGCGTTGATGGAAGTTCGAAAGTGCGTTTCATTTATTGCCTTTGGGACGTCACCGATCGTGTTTGCTTAATCCATTTTTATTGGATAATCTTCTGTCATCTCCGGTCTTTCCTTTGTGCTATCGTTATCGGAAAGAGAGCGATTTATAGCAAAAGAAATCCTTTTAAATCGCAATAAAAAATGCCGATAGATTTCTCCATGGGTGTATAGTCTGTTTGATCGAATCTTGTATTTGTACGTACCTGGCAAACCAATTTTGTGACCATCCTTATTTGCAATTAACTTTCGTTTGAATACGCGTTAACTATGCCGGTATAATAGTGTCATTAATAATAGCCAACCAATACAATCATTCAACTCATCGTGATTAATAATACAATATTCAATTAAATAATTGATGCTACTGTATACAGGGTGAGTCACCTAACGTTGCCACCTGTTGTTATCATTGTTGTTTTTAAAGATACGTCAAATGTCTGAAGGACAAAGTAGAATGGTTCAGTGGAGCTCAGATTGTACAAAAAATATTTTTGTTTTTATGTGATTTTTTTAGAGATATCACAAGTCACCTTTTAAAATGGAAGCACCCTTTTTTTAAACACCTACAATGATAGGAATTCAGTGACTATAATTACCCCTGCACGTATAAATTTTCCAAGTAGCTCCTAGTCCATATAATAGACACAGAACATTATTATTTTGCATTAACCATTAAAAATTCGCAGTCTACTCGTTAATCACTCACTAATTTTCGAAGCCCCTTATTTGTAGACTTCATACTTATGCTTTAAAAACAACAAGGTGACTCACCCAGTATAGATAGATGTATTATTAATTTGGTAAATATTTACAAAAGAGGACTCAGCTCCGATGACCTTGGATTTGAAGTATGTTGTCAATCTGATATCAGGATATCTAGTCACCGAATGTAAGAAGAATAACAGGCTAGTGAATTGTTCATGTATTAAATCTCCAATAATATTGTTTATTTTGAAAACTTGGTAAGATACGAGAACACTTCAATTTTACATTTACGATCCACAGCGTAGCTTCGTCTCTTTTCGATTTCATTTCGTTCAATTTTTAGCATATCGATCACTATTGTTTGACAGAAATGGACGTTATTCTATATTCAACGATTTTGACAGCTTTTAGTAGTGTGACAAATTCTATACACTTCAAACAGAGATTTTGTGATAGAAAACACAAAGCGCCTACGTAAATAGTCTGCGTTTTGATAAGCACAGAATATGCCCGAATTTATTTGTTCACACATTAAACTAATTATTACCCATATATGTTGAATTTTCAAAATTTTGCAAACCATATACTATGAAGAAATAATAAATTCGGACGTAAAGTTGTAACATAGGATAAACAAATACCAGTTCATCGTGTATTGGAGTTTCGTACACAGTTTTATATTCATACGCGCTTATGAATTTTTATCTCGGGATCTGCTTGTCCGATTGAGCTACATTTTTTTTCTGTTTTATTCGGAAAGGATTGGGCTATTACAAACTAATTTTTTCAACCTCGAAAATTAATTTTATAATGTCGAAAAATTTAAATTTAACCGCTGGTCTCGAGAAAATACCAGCCGACTGTATACGACTAAATAACCCTATTTATATCTCGAGAACAATATTAGTACCACCAAAATGGGCAAAAATTGAAAACTTTGGAGGCCTGCCATTTCTAAAAAAATTCGAAACCGGCAAAATGATGACGTAAACCCCCCTAATTTCACATGAACTACAACATATTTAATTTAGAACAAAATCGATGATGGTGTCTGCAAAAAGTGATCGATTTGGCATGGAATGACCCTATGACCTTAAACAACGAAGTGCATAAAGTTAATTTGACTGTTTTTAAGTGAACTGTCAGGTTATAGTAGCGAACATGTTAAAATTGTATGAAGAATATACAGTCTCATCTGTCTCCTGCTTTTTACAATTGACTCAGAGAATTTGTATTTTGCAGAAAAGTCGGCAGGTAGTCGCTAAAAGCGAGGTAACGTTTAAAAGGGCAGGTCGTTTGTGACCGGTGATCAACTGGCTGTCGAACCTGCAATAAAACCTCGCTAGGAATCCTCTAGCCTTTATCAGCAGTGTGAATCGCCTGGTATTGTTTACACAGCCAGGGGCTAGAGTCAAGCGAGCGTTAAATGATTTTTACCTACAAAGCTATCCGATATTGCGCCACTGGCGCTAAATAATGAGAACCCATCCTGCGTTCGAGGATCAGGGTGGATAGTGTTGAGCGACGACCTGGAATGTAATGAAAGAACGGTACGAAGCTGCATAAATTTTCATTCTGCCCGTGTTATAAATTTCAAATGCGAAGTAATTGATTTTACTGGTGGTATTATGATGATAAAAAATTTACTTGAACGTAATGAGAGACTGAAAATAAAGATTCCCTTTGTAGAGTGGTCATCTCGTTTAATAGTAAAAGTAACCTCGTTGCTTTCAACGAGGGCAAAAAGCAGAAGACATCCTTTCTTTTAGGTATTAATGTTTTTATGGAAGAGTTACTCCTCTGAAATTCATGTCTCATGAAGACATCGATCTTTTTAAATTAGATACGTTCCTGTCACTGCGTAGTTTAAATTAATAACAGGGCGAACCATTAGGTCATAAACACAACCGTTTAAAAACTGTAATATATTCAAATTTTTTGGAATGTAGATCTGGAAAATTTCTTTCTCGAGAATTTTCTGTTCAGGAGAAACAATTCTCTACGTTTATATTTTCTAAGTTATAATTGGACTATTCAATAGATTCTTAAAATAATTTTAGAGAGTTAAAAATAATACTACAGTAATACATCTAATTTCTTTAAATATTTTTACTGTTTCGTATAGTTTGACATGTTAAAGACATAGCTACTGTCCGACATTAGGGGAACTCCTATGTAGGGTCAAAAAATGGATATTTCTAAATCTTTTCGTATGTTCACTAGATTCGACTATCTTTTGCATTTTATTCAAAATGTGTGAATACGTGTAATGCACAATTCCATTCTTCGACACTGACTATTAATAAGTTACATAATTTTGGAAATATTGTATTCCAGATTAATAATTCAAAAATACATATACAGCATTTGAGAAGCTTGTTCCGCAGCGTTCCGAATATTACAGAACAGCAGCTAATATAAATTTGCATAAGCTCTAATCAGTGTCACTAATGATTATCGTTTATGCCACTGCAGTTGGAATCGTTTAAATGTTAGCATAATAAGGTCATGTAAATTATGCGGTAATTTGTTTGAATTTGTTATTAACAACGCCTAAATACAATTTTATAGTTTCCCCATTGTTAATTTGGGTACAAAGAAAACGAACGCTGTGATAATCATTACATAAATTAACGTAAATAATTCTATTCTTTGGTCAAGCGAATCTTTCGACTTATCCTTTCATGTAGAAATTCTCTCTAATACTGGGTTACCAAAATGGCGGTATTCACTTTCCTTGCCTCCCGTACATTGTTATTCGATGCGTTTAAATGGATTCATTTTGCGAAATAGTTTGTACTTTAATACATAACATTTCCTAATATATTTTCCCACTTTTCACATATTTTGCTGTTTTTTCGCTCTTCACTTTGTCTATCGTTGTCTATGCAAACTCCGAATTAGGGGTAGTGTGATAACGAAGCTTTTGTTCTCTTCACCACATTTTATAGAACATCCTATATTTGTGGCAGGGCACCGTTCGACGCGGTCTTTTGTATCTATTTACGATAAGCCTTTTCAAGCAGCGTGTCAAATAATTCTAAGGGTTCTGGAGGGTAGATAAGACCCCAGGGAATGTAGTTTAGTGTGCGGTTTATGGACCGTGAGATTTCTCATCAGGTTTTTCTTATCGGCTACCCGATGTGAATGGTGCCTTAGAAATATAGTCAAAGAGAATGTGACAGCGAACGTATTTCTCTACACGAGAAATTTGGTATGTCAATTGGCAACAAGAATTGCGTACGACTTGTGCGAGACAGCTCGGAGATTGGAACCACTAACTACAGCAAAACTATCTCTTTTTTCTCAGCAATGAACACGAATGTCCAAGAAAATGTGTTTCTATTTGGATATTATAATGTTTTTAAGATGTTTAACGTGTTTAATGTGTACGATTAAAAAAAGGAAATCATTGAAAAATCGACGATTGATTCAATCGATTGATGATGTTAATCGTCAATCGTTGATTAAAAGTAGAAATCATCGAAAAATCGGAGACTGATTCAATCGCAATTGATGATGTTAATCGTCAATCGTTGATTAAAAAAAGAAATCATCGAAAAAAAATATGAAAGCACATAAACAGAGTTTGTATTATAGATGACAATACACTTAAACTCAGTTTACATTTTTTTCAGTATTCATACAGTTTTGATTCCATATTTAATTTCGAAATTTCCCATTGACGATTACAATTGAAATGAATGTAATCGTTAATCGCAATTAACGACTAAAGTAGAAATTTAACCGTTATTCCCAATTAACGATTGATAAGTATTTAATCGTTAACCGCAATTAATGACTAAACTAGGAGTTTGATTGTTAATTGCGATTAACGATTGAAGTAGAAATTTATTCGTAAATCGTTGATTAAATTTTTGCCCAACTCTGTCTCAAGGTGACCTTCATATCTCGATAAAAAAGTAAACCGGAAAAGAACTAATCAACTTTCGCTTCAACTATTTTTTATATATCGAATAGTTGACATGCAATTTAGGGCGGGACTGCTTAGCTGAATCGCGCTGTATGGCGAGGACTCTGAAATATAGAGAGAGGGGGGATATGCGGTTTTCGCAAACAGGAAATAAATCACGAATTCTCGGGCAGGGAATGACGTGGCAGAAGTCCATCTGGCCAGTGGACTCCGAAAAGGATGGGAACGTGGTTCTCTGCTCCCGTGTAATTAATTATCGTTCCGGAGGATTTGGTCGAGGACGGAGTCGCTGGGAATAGACGGTTCCCTCGTCTCTCTGTTGCTCGATTCGATGCATTTCGTCCATAAATTTCATTGCGTTTATGCAGAACCGAGTTCCCAGAAATAAAAAAAGGTGAGCCGAGAAAGAATATGCATCGGGTTTTCCATTTCAGGCACGTACCGATCGTAGGTCTCCCGACTTTCAAACTAAGTCTGGACCAAATGTGAGTTTCGGAGGACAAGGATATTGGTAGAAGAGACGAAGATAACGGGCTAAGATCGAGCGCTTATGTTATGAGTCTGCGGATCTTTATGCAAAATAAAAAATGTCTACATGAATCGTGATAAATTATAATGAAATAGAAATTTATTTTCTGTATTAACACATTATCGACTGGTGATTATTGCATAAGTTTGAAAAATATATGATACAGCGCTTTGTAATGAAACTTTTTAATGGAAACTTCAATAGCAACAGCAATTTTCATTGTGAACAAACAAGTCATCTTCAATAACGTCATCTGATAGTTTTATTTAAGATTGTAATGAAAAAAAGAAAATTTCTACACTGAGAAAAAAAAATTGTTACTTCAATAACACGCGTGTTATTGTAATTTTTTACTTCGATGAATATCAATGTATTCTTTTCAATAGTATGAAATTTAGAAGCAAATCGTGATGTATTTGAATTGTCTATCATGAAATGATTGAAAATAGTATTTGATTCAATACCGTATATCATTATTCGTAATATTTCTTTTTTTCCTTCAATCAGATATGTTGTTAAAAAAATATGAGAAATGTATTGATTTATACTGGAATTGGTTCGAGGCCATATCTTATTTTTTTGAAAACATTGATGGTCAAGCTATTGGCTTATATGATTGGCGGAAGTGAGTTTTGCTATTGAAATTCAATAGTATTAAATATTAAAATAAGTTCATATGATATTGGTACTATTCAATAGTACATCTTATCGAATCAACATATATTTCTTTTGTTTCGACAGGATTTTTTTTCTCAGTGTATGCTTCTTTTTGGTACAGCACAATTATTAAAAATCCTATTAATAGGCTTCCGGTAGGTAAAGTGATAATATGTTTAATTGGTTGAATACAATACAACGGTAGTTTTAAATTCCTCGATGCTTTTTATTGTTTCAAATTACAACTACTAATTTTTGCCATAAATTCATAAAAATCCGCAGCCTAGTTATGACGATCGATCGACGCGACGTTACGTACAATAATTGTAGAGCGTGTTTCAGCTAATAACAAGAGTATAAAACCAGATAATCGTATTTAGAAACGATTCAAGATATGAAACGATGTGTACATAGAAACTGAATGTCCGAAAGGACAAGTTTTTTGGTGTACTTTTATATGTTTGGCGTATTATCAATTTAGAAGATACAGAATTATTAACGAGCCCGTTTTCGTCACGTGCCCAAATAAAAAAGTCGCGAAAAACAACTTTCACTATTTTTTTCCGTAATTCAGATTAAACGTTAATTTTTAAAAAATTTTCATTACATATCATCTGGTAAACTAATCCACCCAGCGTGCCAGGAAAACTAAAGTTATTTGAAAACCAGTGTCATCAATTATGAGACTGGCTGTACACACATACAAAATATTGTTCCCAATAATAATTTTTGCTTTTCGAACACATTTTTCAATATTCTCGTTGGATGAGATTTGACTATTGGCTTGTACTTACAGCATAACATTGTAGAACGAGAATCACTAATGCATGGTTTTAAATGCGCATGGCATAAGAGCGGTTAGTTTCGTGAAAGACTTGGACAACTTGAGACTTCAATAGAGTTTTATTATGCAAAGGAAATTTCTCGTCCAACGTCCCGTTGTATAGTTTGTGGAAAGCTTGCTATTATACGACGCGCCCAATGGGAAAAGTTTCTTCGTTTCGAATATTCTTTTGAATACTATCATTTTCGTAATGATTGTGTATCGAAACGAGCGATAAATCTTTATTTTGTTGGATCTGAGTTTATTGCATATAGAAATGCTTTCCTCTAAAAAATGTTTTCCTCTGGACTTTCATAATGTTACTTATGACACTTACTTACTATATATATAATATAATATATATTATACTTAATATAATATATATATAAGTAAAATATCCAATCAAAAAGAAGATAAGTTAGTTCAACTTTCGTTATGCGTTGTTTAATATTAATTGTATACTGGATAAATCAAGACAAAATAATCAAATAAAAACTAATTTTGCGTGCAAAAATGAATGAAAACGTTAGAATAAAATGTCTGCTGTATTTTAATCTCCAGAAACTCAAATGAAAAATTGCATATGGTAGCTGTGTTTAGAACCATCATCATGTTCGCGTCTCTGATTTGCGGTGTTCATTTCTACTTAAGCAGGGAAATGAAATATCAGCGGGAAACATCAGTGGAAGACAGATAATAACGTGTTACACTCGGTGTTTACCCTAAGTAGAACGAACACGCAATGGTCAGACACAGTGGTCGGATGGGTGACGGAAATTCTCCAACAACCGGTGCGTGACTACGACTGTCTCTTTTCTCAACTGTTTCACTCTTTCTCAATATGATTATAAATAGCTAAATTCTTTTATAGAAAATTCTTTTAGAAAAAGTAACAGTTCTATTATCGAATTACGTCATGTTGTATTGGACGAGGGAAGCTAGTCAATTATTCTTTCATATTTGTATTAGGACTTCATAACAAAATATTTCTGTAATATTTCTTTCACTAATACTTGTAAAACATAACGCCGTATCCGGGAAAAAAATTCGGGGCATGCTGGAAAATGGTTACATGCTCTGCAATAACGCACTATATTCTGAACGAAGATATATCAATACTCTCCGATTATTATTGAAAAGCTATTTCGGAAAATCCAGCCAATAATCGATACGGTACTTAACGAAACGCGCAGATAAATGGTAGCAATGAAAACGCCGATACAGTGACGTTAGTAATTTATGGTACTTACGATCATGGAGTACTCATACGTGCGAATCGTAAGTCTCCCATTCAAGTAATACAAGTGATACAGCAATTCAAGTCATTTTTTGATAATCCTTTTAACACTAAACCTGCCACTGCCGGTCAAATAACCGGTCTTAGATTTTTTATTTTATAATGATTGAACAGATGACGTTGTTTACATGGAAATTGATTCGGTAAATTTCTTTGTCTCTTATCTATTATGATATAAAATCTAAATAAATAGAGCTTTGTCATTTTTATCGGAGGAAACGTTTTAATCGCTTTCAGTGCTCGTTAGGATCAGTGTTAAAACTGGTATTGCTTGCTATGCAGGGTGTGTTTGGACAGCTGGTACAAAGGGGCATGGATTTACTAAAGAACAGAAATAAACAATTAACATTTTTTCGGTCGACACTCCGTTTTTGAGAAGAACGAGATCGTAAATCCGCCAGGTTCGAGTGACCTAACATTCAGGGGAAGTGGAATTGGTTGGCCACGATCAGACGCGTCAGCGAGTTCCCAATCAACAGCATGCGTTGCCGTTGAATGTTCTAACTCGATTTTCTCGAAAACGAAGCGTCAAAAGAGGAAATGTTGTTTTGGTCTTTTTTACCTATTTTTGCCAATAAAATCACTATATGCCTGCCTGTAGCACCCGTTCTGAGACACTGTTATTTTCAAGTTTTGTAGACAAATTTTCAGAAAGTGGAACCACATAAAATCCTATTTTTATTGCTAATAGCATTAGTAGATCGAAAATAAATAAAAACAGTACAAAATTCTGTTGAATTTCATACTCCAGCATGCAAACATAACTGACGAATTCCATTTCCCTATCTCTTATAGTTTGCGAGTTATAATGCAAAATCGAGAAATAGTCGAATTCTCGAGGGTTGATTTCACCCCTTTAAAGTGGATTATGGCGGCAGAAAGAATCGCGTAACGTATATCTACAGTTGCACAGCATATTTCCAAAATTCCATAATTTTTAGAATTTACGTGTTGGGGATCCGTTCTTGTCCAGTATATGCATTTGGCAAGTTTCCCGCGTGCATGTTGATAAAGATAACGTTTCCTTCCCTTCGCGCTAATCTGATTTTTTTTGTATGGCGAAAGGTAGAGTGTGATCTACTGAATACGAACAGAATTGTTCCCCATTTTACACGGAGAGTGGCGGCTCCATTAGCCTCGGCACTTGTCATCAACATGACGACGCAGAATTCTTCCAGCGGGGGCATTAAACGGTGGGTCGGCTACGTAATTAAGTTCGGATACGCGGTTCTATCTGAGAATACTACTTTGAAGCGTGAAAAGCGATGCTGTCAAAGGGGCGTTAGATAACCGCTTTAATGCAGCTAGCTATCACGCACATTTCTGAATGAACGGAGGTAGGAAGGGATCTGAACCTATTTGCTAGAATTAAATCAATGTCGCTCGATCGAGTTGCGCTAACGAACTGAAATCCTGACTTCTATTTTCCAAAATGTCCTCCCTAATATACATATACAATCCGTGTCTCGCGTTTCATACAGAATTCTATTACTCCGCTTAGTTTCTCAGTTTATTCACTACCATGGAATGGCAGTTTTGATGTTCAACAATTTGTTAAAACGTAATTTACTTATAATAAACATGATGTTCGTTAACAATTTCAATCACAATCACCCGCTGCCCGGTTGTATTACGATGTTCGCTCCGGGTTACCCTGTGTTGGTCGACAACTCATATCACCAACACTGTTTTCATTAACGATTTGACCGTGTCAGTGTCGGCCAAACCGTGTCGATGAAGACATTCGTCGACGAAAGTTACTGTCGGTCCAATCGTCAATGAAAACAGTGTCGGTGAAATGAGTTGTCGACCAACCCAGGGTAACCCGTTCGCTCCACCCTGTATAATTTCAGACTAAATAATCGAGATGCTTATCTTGATACAGTGCAACTTCGGTATACGACCTTAATCCGTTCCTGCTGTTTGGACTTGTACCGAATAGGACGTACACCGAACCAACCTTTCCCATAAGAAGTAATGTAACAATGATTAATCCGTTCTCATGTAAAAAGAAACTCCTATTGATATTATACCTACATTAATGGGATTGTAAAATAATTTAAACACTGTTTAAAAGCATAAGTAAAAAGTGAGATTTTATTACAGATTTTTAAATTTGAACTCTGCTTAATGCTAAAATACAGAAAGAAACACTCGGTCGACTGATCATTTTCTTTCATCTCTCTAATTCCATTACTGATCCTTACTTGTATGATCAGTAGACTACGGATTTTTATGCAAAATAAAAATTGTCTGTATCATTTGCAAAAGACTGGAGTCAGATGGATGTTTAATTCTTATTTTGAGAATCTTAACAAGTCTTCTAACTTATTCACTGCTTTAAATGGCACTCACTCATTTTTACCATAAATGCATAAAATCCGCAGTCTAATGATCAGTCAGTTAATAATACATCAGCTCTGAATATAATTAATTATTAATTTAATTTTTCCTCTGAGATAATTATTTTCAAAAATAAAAGAAAAGAATTCACACAATTCGGGCGTATTCCGAATTGGACGTACTGCGAAGCAGACATATACCGAGATTCCACTGTATTTGCAATTAAATTAATATTAACATTTTATTGGAATCATTGGGTTAAGGAAAGAAAGTAAACGAATCACACGTACCTCACGATTAAGTGGTTTAGCCAAGGTGATGACGCCGGTGTGTGGATTGACGGCGAAATGGTCTGTGAGTTGTATACCATATTTCACTGGTGATCCTTCGGGATCGTGGCCCTTAAGGACGAATACTTCTGTGCCGACTTTGGTTGATTCTGGAAGAGGTAAACCCGCAGGGTATCCTCCACTTTCCAGGACTGGTGGCTCGTTCACATTGTTCGCGCCTGAAACAATAAACCATTCTTGTCTTCAGGAGCCGAAAACATCGGAACTTTTTCATCAGCTGCATTGAATTTTCTTACATGTGGTACTTTTTTATTAAGAAAAGAATTCGCGAGATTAACAGTTTTCGTTTGAATAGGATTTACAAAATTTACATTTCGTTGAACGAAGTATTGTCTATTCAATGCAAAAAGAATAAAGAGAATTAAGTAATACAGAATGTAAAATTGCTCTTAGCTGTTAATCCGAGAGCGAACGTCGCAGTCTAGTACGACGCCGCCCATCCATTGAAAATTCATAAAAGCGTCGATGCGTTAAGGTACATCATTGACGTTAATTAAGGCGTCCCGCCTTCCCAGGACGTTGATCGTTTCACATCCGATCGCGGATGATCTATCACGTCGACTTCGGTGATTAACAGCGCGTAAAGCATAATGGATTATGATTGATTCACGCGTGCCGTCGACACCAATTTTTGTGAGTCGGTACACACGGTTATGTCAATAATCGTTTCTGTTTGAAGAATTCGGGGCTTATCGAGCCGGTAGTCTTCTTTTATAAATGTTCGAGCGACAAGTAATTCGCTCATGACGTACGACATATTAAATTTTATTAAATTATTCTTGTTAATACAATTAAGATATTAACCTAAACAATGATTTTTTTTATTTTAAATTACTTTACATACTCTGAACTGTATGTTAAAACTCTTAAAAAAATTATTTTTGTTTATTTAAAGTGATAAAATTAAAAATAGAAAAACATGCTGTCCAGGCATAGGGCACTTCACCTTATTTTAAGGTAAAATGAAACCCAATTTTGTTATTCGATATGGAGCTGTCGCAGCTTTATAAAAATAGACAATAACTTTATTAAGCTACCAGAAAAATGGCAAAAGAGCATCGAGCAAAATGGAAAATATTTGATCGATTAAAGTTCATTGCTGAACGTAATTTTTATTTCACCTTAAAATACCGAAATTACTTTCTTGCCAACCCAATATAAAGTTCGTATTTTTAATATCTACGCGAACTCGTGCTTGTGACATTGTGATTAATATTTAAATTGGTGTTACGTTCGTGTGAGAGTACATCTGCGTCGCTTACTCATTGTTAGCTAAGACCGTTGATATTGAAAAACCCTAAACTGTGTTGCCTTAAATCCTGTGCGAGGTTATCGACGAAGGCTTTTCTAAATCATAGTTTACCGTTCGGTAAATGGCGTAGGACGAAATTCTAACGGACGCCGTTATACCGTGCACGAAACACAATTGCCAAGTTTCGTGCACTTCCGTTCTCCAATCTTTCTCTACATTCCCAGAAGCAGCTTTCTTTATAACATTGTTACAAAGGGGTCAAACTCGGAAAAAAGATGGACGGAAGGAAAGAAAGTTTCGGTCTCGCGCGTACCTTCTTTCGAGCCGCTAATTTGTTGGGAATGAGGCAGCACTGTAAGTCTGAAAAGTCATAAAACTATTAGGAAGTTGGCAAAGTAGCTTCGTCATCGCGGTTTCGCCAGAACTTTTGAAAGCTGGCCAACCCGAACCAAACCTAATAAATACATCAAGCTTTAATGTCAAGGACGGTTGATTTCACCGAGTACGTAACCACTATCCCGCGGAATTCTTAGCAACGTTGCCTTTCTTTTCACACTTTTATCGCCGGGAATCCATAAAATTCATAAAACAACCAGAAACTGCTACTTTGCATCGAGCATTTCCGCTTCCCCGTGTATGTTGTTGGACAACAATGCTGCAACCGAGCCAACTATAATCGTTAAACCGTAACGCGCCTTTTGGATTCTTTCTCTCCCCAATTGCTATAGATTCCGTGCCTGTTATCTGGAATTTTTCTCAGCGTCTACCACAGGACTGCGCAACTGTGCGACTCGATCATACTATTCTCTAGGGAGTAATCTACTCACGGGATATCTGCTTTTTATCCTAGTTGGTAATTAAAATTGTGTATTCCTCATTGCGTGTTATTTTTTCGTTCAATTGTCACTGAATTCCAGTGTCATTGAAACGTTCTTCATATCATATTCGATACAATCCCCAAGGAATAGAAATCAATGTTTTTGCCAAATGAGGAGCAGAGTATAGAATTCCATTAACCATGTACAAATCCATTATGGTAATTAGGGTAAGGTTGCTCAAGTCGTACCCCTTAAGAAAAAAACCGTATAGAACTTGGGATTTATCAAATGAATAGAAATTAAATGTGTTATTCAAAACTCGTGTTAATATTGTTGTTATTTATTATAGCGAAATTAGAAAATCCTATATGCTTTCACGTAAAATAAACGAAATCTTTAAAAACCTTACATCGGTACGACTAAAGGAACCGGTTTCCCAAGTCGTACCACCTATAGCCTAAGTCGTACCTAAGAATTCAATTAAGCAACAATAATAATTAAAACGTATTTTTCATTAATAAACGTATTTACATGACACATAGGTATTCAGTTAATACAAACATCACATACAAATTTTTTTGTTCTTTTGTCTATTCCAGAGCATACATCGTGCACCTATGATTTGCATTTCAAGCATTGAATCATGTTTTCTATACTCCAACATCCCCCACTAAGACCGTAGACTGGTCACGTGACGTGCCGCACGCGCAACGTGTCACATATTAATCTGGTCATCAGAGAGGGGGTAAATTGTATTCCCCTCGATTTTCTCGATCTGGCGACACTGGTAAAGGCGAGCTTGTATTCTCCTTTCGCGCTGGCCGGGTGGGGGTAGCCGATTCTACGTCATCGACTCTCAGAGCACCAGTTGCCCTACGTCTTATAAAAATACCCTGAATTTTTAATGCACAATCAAGAACGTTCGTAATTCTCGAAATAATCTTCGAGGTGATATTTGGCTTTCGCGGAATGCCAATTAAAGTTTCATGCGGAACAGGGAAAAGAGATCGCAACGAATAGCTTAAAAACCCGACACAGCCGCCCCACCATTTTTCCCTCGTTCGCTGCTGCTTCCATAATTGATATCCGAAGATGGACCCCGCGAACCAAATAGAATTATTGATGGTCCGCTATTGCCATTGCTGTGTTTCCTATACATACAGAGCTAAGAGACATGAAAATCCGAAAAATGGAGAAATCGACGAAGCCGATAGTATTTATGGTTTTCATTGGGAAATTAATGGAATTGATAATAAGACGGTCCATTTTCTATTTTTACCATCTGACATGACGCAACTTGTACTGGGTTCTTTAAATCCGTGATAATTTACACGTTATCGATTATTAGAACGTATATTTCACAGGTTATGCATACTTAAGAAAATATAGAAAATCACAGAGAGACCTTTGGCTATTTCGATCTTTCACGGTGAAAAGTCTGGCTTTGTTTGTATGCGTGGTTGTATACACAAACAAGCAATCAACCCTTTCTGACTCGCAACCTGAGGGGGGCGGTTTTACGAGCGACTGAAGCGGCTGATAATAACAGAGTTGGCCTATAAGCGTGTACTAGTCCGTTGGTTTATGTAAAGACCGGATCATAAACGATAAGCGGGGCAATAAAAACGGGTTTGCGCCGTGAAAAGTCCACCTTATCGTCCGTATCGCACTCGTGAGCGAACGTTACTGTGGGGATACCGGAAACAGAGGGTGTAACCAATCAGAGTTGACTTCCTCGCGGCTAATTATTGGCTATTACACTTCAATTAATACAATCGTTTCATTCTTCTCCTACCAGTACTTGCACCGAGCACCAAAGTTGCCCGAACACGTATACATTTGAATGCATTTGTTTTGTAATTTGTAGATTGCGGATCTTTATTGCAACATGTCAAACCTGCTGCACTGATCGTGAGAAGCAAAGAATAAATGGAAATGTAATTCCACCATTAACAGTCGTGATACATGAAAGATAATGGGGCAGTGATCTCTAATTTTCTTCATATATGTATTGTTTTAAATTTGATCTATTAATTTTGTTGTTTCAACAGAAAAGTAACTGATTGCAGATGTACTGTATCTGGCGGCTTGTGGCTCCCTACTCCTGGGTCCTCCCCACCAAATTTCTGTGGAGTGTACGAGGAGGTGGGAGAGTTCAGGAGCGTACATATAGGAGGCTGTATCCTCGTGAGGCGAAGCACGGTAAGAGCAATATGAAATAGTGGGGGAACTGGTACACTGGTATGTACCTTGAAATGGTATACTAATAAACGTGTAGGTTATAATTAGACTGCGGCTCTTTATGCATTTATTAAGAAATTGGTTGAGTGAAATATAAAACAGTAAAGGATTTGAAAAATTTAAGAATATGCTAATGCTGTTTTTAATGTGACAAAGACTTTTTCTAGTTTATTCCTGCTGCCTTCAATCAATGCAGAACATTTTTATTTTGCATTAGATCCGCAGTCTAGTTATAATAGTATTATTCAGAAATTTCGTATGCAACAATCTAATAATTACTATAGAAAGCAAATATAGTGTCAAGTCATTTTTTAATATAGAAATAATAACGTTTACGAACGTGCGCTATGAATTTTCTCGTAAATTTCTGAGTGGAATATGTACATACTCGGTTTAGTCGTTTTCTTTATTTCTGTATAAAGAGTACACCACGAATATTACGGTCTACATTTTATAGACTCCGTTCTATCGTATTTCGTCGCTGGCATCGTTCGCCGTGCAAACTTTAATACTTGATGGCTTGATGGTACGTAATGTCAGAGGTTTTTCATTTGTCATTAAAGTAACTCATTTCGAGGTTCCGAGTCAAAGGGAATACTCATTTTCTTGCGCCTTCAGTCTGTTCCACGAGGATGCAATATTCTCGTCCTGTTTTGCGTCCCGTGGACATCGCCTCCTTTACGTGCAGCTTCCTTATTTACTGAAGCTTATGTCAATTTAAACATACCCATTATTTACTCGGTTACGGCAACGCCGAACAAGATAAACGCGCAACTCCAAATCACTACATATGTTTTAAAAGCAGATTTTCGTTCGACCATTTCTTTTCAGTATGCTAAATTACTTTAGATCTCTCAAATTCTGACTGAACGTTAAACTTCCTATTCCTATCGTTAAACTTCGATGTCCTTAGGTTGTATAAATCTTTCAACTATTGCTTTCAACTATCTTGCTTACACATTTTTGGTATAAATGTACAAAATTCGCAATCTACATACAGTGGGCGTACGAAGTATTCGTACACCTTTTAAGAACTAATAAATTTTTATAATTGTATCAAGCGACATGATTTTTTTCTAATCAATTAGAAGCATTGCTTTACGAAATGATATGCAAGAAAGATGGTCCAAAATTATTTATAATTTGCAAGGTTACATGCAAAAATGAAAAGGCATTTTTCAAAACATTTTTACTTCGTCCCTTAATGCAAATTTTAAATTAATGTTTTATAGATCAATGTTATTTATATGTACACATGCTGAAAATTTCATTTTGCATATTATTTCGTAAACCAATGCTTCTAATTGATTAAAAAAAAATCAGGTCGTTTGGTTAGGTTTGGTACAATTATAAAAAAGTTATTAGTTTTTAAAAGGTGTACGAATACTTTGTACATCCACTGTATACGATCTGCCATTTCGATAAAAATCATTTTCATTTACGATAATATTATTGTAAAAATAAGTTATCTTTTTTAACACTTCGAAAGTGTTTCTCAATTTTCGTTTCTTCCGAAATAGGGTCCAGTGGAAGGGTTATCCGCCAAGATTCGTCCCGAATAGACAGTCAAGTGAGCGATAACCACAGATTTGTGAAGTGATAGTTGAAAACCAGTTAGACACTTGGGTTTTACTTGGGTGCTATGTGTACTGAAGCTTTTCGCTTATCTCGTGGGCGGTTTCCTTGAGCCAGGGCTTGGTAGGCAGGGCCAATTGAAGCTACATACGTTGTTGAAGCAGCGCATCGGGACTCTAGCACCTATCGGTTGACCTAAAAGGCAAGCTATCCCGCGGTATGGGGCTACCACTGCCACAGTGATAGTTCAAATCTCTCACTGGCTAGGCAGGCAAGAGGGAGCCTCGTCGTTTGTGGCTCGGGTGGCATCTCTGGGGACACCGAAGCTCCGACCCAGAAACGCACACTAAACCCAGCCAGTAGTATCGTTTTGGGAATGGTTTTCCCGTCGTGGGACTACGTGCAAACCCGGTTCCATACATAAGCATTTCGTTTCCTTGGTATCTGTGAAGCAGTTAAAGTACCTCGAGCTCGCCACTTCCCTTGTTGCACATAGCGCAACCCCTGAAGGTAACACGTATGCTAGGCGAAGTTAAATATTCACACGCACACATCCCGTAAGACGTAATACACACACGGAACGAATCATAGGTTCGTTGTACCATCAGATGTTCGTTAATATTGTCCGCGAAGCGTGCATGCTCTGACATTGTGAGTGATACTCAATTAGTTTGGCTTTTATCGATAATTACAGAACTCCGTCGCTTACGTGTCTCACTTAGCAGCTCGACCGGGGATCGACCATAGGCGCTGTCGCCTTATAAACTCATTCCAAAGTTAAATGTAATTAGTGGTCGTGCTAGATGTATAGGTGCAGGCCCAGTTGCCAGTATGGAAACCATTGGAATGGCATCAGAGAAAATGTATTCAATACTAATCACTAGGCTGCGGATCTTTGTGCAAAATAAAAATTGTCTGTGTCGATTGCATGCACTGAGAAAAAAATCCTGTCGAAACAAAAGAAATATATGTTGATTCAATAAGATGTACTATTGAATAGTGCCAATATCATATGAACTTATTTTAATATTTAATACTATTGAATTTCAATAGCAAAACTCACTTCCGCCAATCATATAAGCCAATAGCTTGACCATCAATGTTTTCAAAAAAATAAGATATGGCCTCAGACCAATTCCAGTATAAATCAATACATTTCTCAAATTTTTTTAACAACATATCTGATTGAAGGAAGAAAAGAAATATTACGAATAATAATATACGGTATTGAATCAAATACTATTTTCAATCATTTCATGATAGACAATTCTATTGGAAAGAATACATTGATATTCGTCGAAGTAAAAAAGTACAATAACACGAGTGTTATTGAAGTAACTACTTTTTTTTCTCAGTGTGGGATACAAACCAAACAGAATGTTATTTCAACCCTCATTAATTGTAATAGATGAGGAACCGTATATTGACATCTTCAATTTTTTAAATTTTCCTACTATTTTCAATTTCATCCACTCAATTTTCCTACAAATGCATAAAGATACTACTCGCTCTGTCCTATAATAATAGTATAGCAGTTGATGAATTTAATTTGTCCCATAATAATAGTAGCAACAGAAAATAAATGTAGAACGCAACATTTACTATCAAAAAAACTAGCTTACATTCAACAATAAATTAAAAATATTACTCCTAATTTATTTTGAGTGTTTAGATAGTTTCTGGATTTTTCAATAATTTCGTCACTGCACTTTAATTCCATTGCGAATTCCTTGGCTGCGAAGCTTTGCTTTCCCTATATGCGTGAGCTTAAAATTATTGGAGCCATCGTTCTTCATTGCTTCCAGCATCACTAGTTTTTTTTCATCTTACTTTTACAATGGGTTGATATTCAACTGAAATAAAACAATTGATTTCGATCAGCGGATGAAATTAGAAAAATAGTTATAATTCGTAATAATTAAGGTTAACCTAAAAATTGAAAGATGTGTCAAAACAAACGACAGGTGTCATGAAACATTGATTTTGATTGAAGGCTTCGCAATTTTGCGCTACAAAAAATTAATATTCACTTGCTACTATCATTATGGGACAGAGGGAGTAATACATATTAGTCTAAGATTAAATACGAGATTTGTCGACGTATCCACCGCTATTAGCTATTATCGCTTGCACTAAGTTTTTTATTCTATTTATAGTACCATCAGTCGGTAACCGATACGCAGCGAGTGTCGAGAGGGCGCGCGAGAGCCCGATCGTGCAGAGCACGATCGTATACGCTACGACGCCAATACGTGTTATTCCTAACCTTAACAACCTTAGAACCCTTAGTGCGTCCACTACATATTAGTGTTTTATCATTAGTATTTGTATCGAAAAATTCTCTGAATTCGCTCTGCATGTTAGAAATGAAACAAAGTGAAATTTGAAACCCTTTCAAGCACCGAGACCGTTCCACTAGATTTCGTATTTGTGGATAGAAAGTGTTCACATGCTTTTGAGCGGTAGTGTATGTATAGAAGGCCGTATCGTCGCAGTCACACGGGGTAAAGCATAGTTAGGTAATATAAAATAGTTGATGGTGAGGAAGAAGTTGCCCGGGCTTGGTGTATTGCACTACTTTTCCAAACGAAATTATTACAGTTTAAATATCGACGATTTTTCGTGAATCGGAAATTTATTTCTTGAATCGACTGTACGTGCTTCAGTATGTTCCCCATAGTCGGTATGTGATGATAATTGTTTCCCCGACTTCTCTGCCGGACGATATAATACTGACCAGTCCGCGGACGATCAGATAACCCGATAAGAAATAAGATTTCACGATTGCCCCTATCCGGGAATCTTCAGTTACGAGCGCATCCGTCAGCTTCCGGAAATTGAATTCGCTCGAAGAGTGAAAGCATAAAAATGAATCTTGAACACGGGAACTCGTAATTTGGCTAGACAAAGCAGGGCTGCTTAAAATGTCAGGCGGAGAAGGTTTGAAGCGGGAAAAAGCCATTAGGAATTGATTCCGTCCGGAAGTCGCAGGCTTTCAACGATCCCCAGAAAAAAGACGAAAGACGCACGAATAGGTATTTCAAAGGGTACGCCGGTGTTGGTTGATTTTTCGCAAAGAAAAAAGAATCATTAGCTTGAACGGTATCGCGTCAAACGTGCTGGGAATTCGTCTGACGAGCAATCGATTGAAAGGAAAACACGACACATGCTCGAGGGGGCTGGAAAATCGTTTTATCGAGTTCGGTAATGTAGTAGCTGACCGTTGTAACCGTATCGAAATCCTATTGACGCGCGAGGAATTGAAAGTGACGGTCCGATAAGTACAAAGTGCAAACAATTTTCGCGATGTGAAGAGTTAACGGGCTTCCTTTGGCTGACAGCGTTCTATCGTGTCCCCTGTTGACTGTATCAACGGCAATTCCGACGTAACAGACTCGACGAATAAATAAGAACATGGAGTGAATAGACAATACGAACGAACGTCAATATTTTCAGGGTTCGGGATTCATGAAGTGGAGGAATGTTAAAAATTGTCGTTAGTTTATGCGATTCGCGTTAGATGTACAGAGTAGATGTATGTAGTAATATATGCAACATTATTACCACGTTTATATTAACTTGCCGTGTTGTTGTATGCGTCAAATCTTGTAATCGAATTTTAATCGCACTTGATTCCGATGACAATAAAGGTAGAAAACAAAATGCATAAAGGAAAACTTTTTAAAAACCACGCTTATATTAAAATGCAGTGAAAAGAAGAAAATAATTTTTTTCCTGGTTAATCCAGTTAAATGATTAATAATATTTTTCCCCAAATTTTAAGCAATTAGTTCCAGATTTCTTCTGTTATAAAATTAGTGTCGGAGCAGATAGAAAAATTTAATATAAATTTAAATAAAATGATGACATTAGCGACTATAAAAATAAAAACGTGGAGCGCTAAACTATATTGACGTAATCTTTGTGGTCGCTCCGCGCTTTTATTTATAGTCACTAATGTCATGATTTCATTTAAATTTATATTAAATTTTTTTCCATCCATTCCGACACTAATTTTATAACAGAAGACATTTTTAACTAATTGCTTAAAATTTTGGGGAAAAATATTATCAATCATTTAACTTTTTAGTGCATTTTAATATAAGCGTGGTTTTTAAAAAGTTTTGTCATATATTTTTATCGTATAAATTAACCCTTTGCAATCCTTCGTCGAGTGTGACTCGACATCAGAGAAAGAAAAATGTAAATAAAATCAGTTCTTATATGTGTTTGGTTCTTTCTTTATTTATTTAATTGTCTTATTTTTTAGTTAAAACAAATATAAGTCCCACAAACATTTGGGCTGGCAACAAAGTAATTTCGGTATTTTAAGGTGAAACAAATTTATTCAAGCTATGAACTTTAATCAATAAAATATTTCCTTATGTATTCATCGAACAAAAGGGATAATATCTTATTCATTATTGTTCATTGCTTGAATAAAAAAATTTGGCTCCCTATTTCACCTTGAAATACCGAAATTACTTTCTTGCCAACCCAATATAAATTACAACAAAGTTCGAGAGCTATATTTAATATAATTAGTAAACAAAATTATTTAAAATAAGTAGCAGTCGAGGAACAGTCCTTTGAAGTAAATTTCAAAGAAAACACTTCAAATAGTAGGGAGTTGTTGCGAACAAAATTTAAAAATAATTCGGAGTGTGTGCAAAGGGTTAATAGAAATTAATTCTGTAATCGAATGGAAGATTTACAAAGGATCTCTCCCATAATTATAATTTTGTTACAGAGAGTCTGGTTCTAACCAGTGTCGCCAGCTCAAAACTTGTATCCCCACTCTACCTTCCCCTTCCACGACGCTATTTCGGCCCGGTCACGTGACGCGTCTGTCTCTGTCGTGCAGGGAGAGGGTAACTTTTTCCCCTGAATTTTCGTGCTCCTCCCATGATCTGGGGACACTGGTAACACTGGAAATACCGTGAAGGCGAAGTGCATGTATCGAGCTTGACAACCGTAGTCATTGCGTGAAGGAAAATTCGCAAAAAGCCAGGCGAACCGAAAACACCGTAATGACTCTTCCCGAGCTGTCTGCCAACGAAAGAAATCGGATTTTCGGCGACATGTTCGCGCCGTCTTCACCATCAAACAAAGTGCTCCAACGAGACTCGGGCGTGAAAAGGACTGTGGAAAAAAGAGGCGACAAGAGAGGTAAGGGTGAAACGAAACTTCGCGGGGAAACTAGACGATGAAACCTCCCCTTCGTATCGGCGTTGGCGGCCGGGGAATTATTTTAGACTTGTTAATGCAATTTCCTTAAAAGCCCGCGCGATACGTCAGCGCATAAATGCGCGTACATTTGCGTCACCGTGGTCGTCGAGCGTAAGAACGTTCGTACCTTCTTTTGTTTTATGCGTTGATACCTGCTGCAGTTACCGAAATGCAAGGAAAATGCATGGCATAAAAATATAATCTGGTATCTTGAAAAGATCAATAACTGCATGGAACATTCTCTTTGAACATTTAACAGATCAATTGTTAATGCAATTTAATGCGAAGAAAAGATGCAGAAGACATCTATAATTTTATGAAATTTCATATTATTTTCTATTGTATTTCATATTATACAAAGTTCGTCAAACAAACTTCTGCTAAATAACTAAAGGATAAACTATTTTCTTGTCTGTTTTATTTTCTTTCTGAAACTACTTCAACGTACGCGAACGTAATCAAAGTTTTTCGTTCTGCGAGCGAGTCGGAGAAGAGCTAAAGAATACGAATAAATTCAAGTTTTCACATCGATAAATACCAAAATTATGCGAAAGTTCAAGCAGTAGCAGAAGAACGGGGTGGATGCTGCAGACAAACGTGTGTCTGGGGACTTTGGAGGAATTAGGTGGTAAAAAAGGGGCGAGAAGTAAACGGCCGGCGCGCAAGGGAGAGAGTTCTGAGGTAGATAGAGAAGGAATCGAAGCTTAATGGGAATTCCCAGCAGTATGCGGATTTGCATGGCAAATGGGTAGTTAGTTAGTAAATATGATCATGGGATGCTCGGATTTTCTAATGCAATCATTACCCTATAAAGCCGCGCATAAATGGTGAACGATGAGTCGCAAAACATATATTGCGAGCGTACCGTGAGTAAAACATCAGAACGCTAATTCATAAATCAAATTTTACATGTAATAGACGAATGTTTATATGAGAAATTATAAAGAAAACAGTGTTCGAATTAAAAAGCCTGGCGACTTGAAAATTACCATTGAATAATTACAAATATTATGTTGGTGATGAAAGGCTGACAAACGATAATAATTAATTCAATACTAATTAGTTGAATGGCCATACAAATATTCTAGGATATTCAAAGAAAATTGAAAAGGACAATTGTGTCCAAAATTTTTGTTTTCTTTCCGTAAAAAAAGACATTTTTAATTTTAAAAATCAAAAACTGAGGACGATGGAGAACGTTGAAGAACGTACAAGAATTAGTTTAAATGTTCTTTATAGCAAAATTTATCTTAGTTTCTTATCGCAGATTGAACAATAAATATTGAAAGTCGAAACTTGAATAAAGAAAGCCTAAGATTCAATAAGGATATTAATTATCGTATTGCTAACAAAACAATATTCGTAATGGAAATATAAAAGTCTGATATGACAAACATCTGAACATTGTAAAATTGAACAATCTCAAACTTCGTAATAGTGATATTACAAAAACTTACATCTATTAAGGTTAAAAGACATTTCTTTTTTCCCCCAGACTAGTCACTACTTCTTTCCTCGTACATAACACGAAAGTGGTGTGCAACGAAACAAACTCCAATATGGCTGTCATAGTTATCCAGCAAAGTTTCTATCAGTGGAAGCTAACTTTGACCACGTGCACGAACACATGCGCACCAACTCGGAATATCCCATAGAAACTGTGCGCTGGTGGTGTAAGTTGTTAGGCATTGTACGCGTGGAACCGTCGCAAATTGAGACAATTTCGGAATACTGCTGTCTTGTCCACGTTGAACCTAAACACGATTATTTCATCGTTCGTTGCGGAGTACAGTGGTAATAGGATAACATAACGAACACGATTCGGTGATACAATCAACTAAATCGTAACGAGATTTCGGATTTAGTTATTAACACATACGCTGCCAAATTAGAAAGTAAGGACAATAGTCGAGGCTCTATATTTTTATTAGTCTGAATTTTGAATAAGGACTAAGGATTATGTAAATACAGCGAGTTCCAACTTGCAGCTCGCGAGTCATACGCGGCACATTCCTCGCTTAGGTTCTACCCCCACTCTTAGACTTCATCGTTGCCGTAGAACAGGGGTGGCCATTTTTGCCTCAATTGAGACAAGACCCCCACTCTCCCATTGTCTTTTATTAATAGTTCTACGTTTTACTCCCTTTACATTGCAAATGGAATCTCCGAATATTTAGCTTTCAGTTGTTGCATAAAATATATCACAATCTCCTTTGTGATCTAGGGACAGAACGACTGAAATAACAAATACGGATCACATTCAAAATTCTCTCTGTGTGATTCATTATTAAGTTGCACCAGATCGAATTAGCACGAAGACTGTAATTTTAATTCCTTCAAGTTCCACGTCTCTCTCTCTTTCTCTGTCTAAACCAATAAAAGAGGGATTACAACTTCATAATGGAAAAACTTTCCAGTTGAAAGCAGACAGTGTATTTTCGCAGAATCAATAAACGTTACTCCTATTTTTCTTGAAACGAACAGTGACAAATCGGTTCGTCGAGACTCATTAGACTGTCAATGGTTATTTTAAAGTTTAATTTGCAAGAGGAGAAATTCAAAACAAACGTCCATTCAAGGGTTGGATTTTCTCGAAAATAAAGGATAACTTTTGGTACGTATAATACACCGTTGATGACATAACCGAAGCAATGTAAGTGGGAACTATCAAATTCTTTGGGGATACGAAAATATCTCACAGTTCCAAATTATTTAAGGAATATTTATATTATTTGTACAGTTAATAAGAGCCTGAGAACTGTTCGAATACTTATCTTGTCCAACGACGCGAGCCAGTAAACGTAAACATTGTATACTTTACTGTAATACTACTCTGCAATGAGCATTATACCCTTATACGATCCTCAGGGTAAAAATTCACCCATTTACTATTTTCACATACTGTAAAATCATTGATCCCTTTATGTCTATGTTGTGCGATGTATTTCTTTAAAATGTGACGTTACAAATGGAACATAATTTTAAATTACAGTAAAAGTCAAATTAAACGCCATTTTACCGTATCAATTTTTTAAATTGTGTACACATATTAGACAGTTGATTTCTTTTCTGTTAGTACAATATTATATTAGTAAGACTAAAGTATTATACCAGTCTGCGTAACGCAAATCACATGTAAAATATCTTCATGAAATCAGTTTTTTATCCGATTACTATAACTTTCCCATGGAACAATGATTCGATGAATTATTCCGCGATCGTAAATCACGGAATATCGAGTGCACATAAAACCGATGTTTCCGGTAGCAAGAAAGGTTTCGTGAAATGCATTATTCGCTCCGAGCGACTTGACGTGCACTGTAATAGATTTATGCGTGATGCAAATGGCGTTGCAAATGTCTGGATTGAAAAATCTAAAGCATCAAATACTGTTCTCGACGAAGGAATTAATCACAAATGTGTTAATCACAAACAACGTCTGTTTGCAATAACGTTAATTGTAACTTAATATGAATTAAATAAAAAAAGCCGAAGATTTATCATTTATAGACAACGAATTTTATGCATTTATGACAAAGATGAATAGAAGAATCTTAAAAGACTGGTGTATTATTTTTAATCCATTAAACATACTAAGAAAGGAAATTAATTTCTATGTCACTCCAGTTTGTTGTAATTCAGGAAGAAAATTTTTATTTTGCATAAAGATCTGTCTATTTATAAATATAGATTATATATAAAGATATAATTTAAACTGTATTTAGTGGTTTAATTGTGTAGCAAGTTAGCGCCGTCCGTGTTTACGTCACAGAAAAATTAGTAGACCTACACGATCTAAGAAACAGCACGGACCCGTTAAAAAGCGTGATCGTGTTGCTTTCCGGTCTGGTACTTTACTGCCAAATTATCTTGTGATAACGGTGCAATACGAAGACATCTGTGATTTATTGCTAGCTGTCAATGTACCCAGAGGACCTATTGCGCATTCACAATACTGTATGCAACCAAAGAACAGGAAGAAAGTTATCGTGCTGTTTTGTTAGCCAATTCATACACATGGTCAAAGTTGGTCCCAACGGAGTCAGAGTATTTCGGGACAAACGTGCACTTGGGGAACGTCGCGAAATTATGCGACGGGCGCAGTCGCTGAAGCACACAATGTGAAGGAAGTCGTACAATCCGATCACAGTTGTGGTATCGTTCGTTGTTGAGGGACCATACTATTGCGAACAATGCTATCGTAATCAATTTCGTTGATGCTTGGATTTTCGTAATGATTCGAGATTTCCAGCTATCTCGAATAACGTAAAAATGTCACGGAACAAAGTTTCACGAAGGTAGAACTCTGAGATACGAAATATTGTATCATTCTTAATTATTCTTAATATTTATATAAAATATAATATATATTATATGAAAATTTATATGATTAATACGCTATATATATATATATATATATATATATATATTAAATTCTCCATAAAATTTTGACTCATTTCAATCTAGAAGTGCAATTGTCTTCTCACATATTTTTTGAAGTAATTTTACAAAATTAGTGTGTTTGTACATATGAAGGTCATATGTCCTTTATTTTCTTTGATGGTATCATATAATTTTGAACGCATTAACTTCAGAGATATTTAAAATGGGTGACTCTGTATATCATTTTTTCATATTCTTACAAACAACGAAAATATTTAACACTAACCCCACCACTGCCGGTCGAATGACCGGTTTTATATTTTCTATTTCACAATTATTGAAATTATGAAGTTGCTTACATGGAAATCGATTCGATCAATTTCTTTATCCAAGCGCATATTGTAATAAAAGTTCCACAAAATCTAAATAAATAGAGCCTTGTCATTTTTACAAGGTAGAATATTTTAATCGCTTTCAGTGCTCGGTAGGTTTAGTGTTAAGGCAGCCATCAAATTCGTTAGTCTATCCTGTACATAAACTTGTTTTCGTTTTCTTTCGAATTTCTACACACACCGTTGCCGCCAAATATTTCCGCAGAACGTTTCAATTTTGCTGAATGGTACGCGTCTCGAAAGTTGTTCGACGAGAACGGTTTCGAACTGATAATTCGTCTCTCTGAAACCTAAAAAGTTGAACGGTTCTTTCGGTGGGGTTCGTCTGGTTGCGTTCCACGGCGAAAAGGATGTAAGAAGCGTTCCGGTGCTTGAACTAATTATTTCCAAGCCTTAGCGGAGCACAATAGTCGAACGACGGAGTTTCTTTTGTAACCGGGTGCGATTAATTCCGTAAAATGGTACCCGTGAGACTACTTGGCCCTAGCTAGCCTGAGACGATCCTCTTGGCAGGATTCCTCGCCCCGGAAACCCCGTTCCCCATGCAAATCCATGCGCCGCGATTCCCATTAAGCCCAGAATTCTTACATTCTTCGTACCGGCCATCTTTCGGCCCGAGCATTTTTGTTCAACGCTCGTTTTCTTTTCATTTCGTCCCCTACTTCAGACGTCTACGACTACGACGACTTCACAGATACAGAAACAGCGAACTGAAAAGCTCTCTCTTTACCTCGGTTACGTTGAAAAGCTTGGGCGGCGTACAAAGTAGCTCCGCGATCTTCCTGCTTTATCAAACGTACCTACCTAGCATGATCCGCAACATGTAATCTGTTTTTACACTCCTGGGGAACTGATGGTACATGCGTGCTATTTCTAATTCCTCGGAGATCGCATAGAATTTCTGAATGAAACACACATTATTAGTTGAATGGCGCAAGTTTCCTCGCGTGACATACCCAAAAATGTTGATCCATCTTCGAGATACAAGAAAATAACATAAAAATCTATAACATGCATAATAATTATGTACATTAATAGTACGACTTATGCGAAATTGTTACATTAAAATAAATCCACAACTGCATATTTCCCTATTTATATAACTACGTCATTCGGAAAGTTCGTAGCCTAACAATGAAATGACATGAAATAATGAGTCAGAACATATTTATTCTTCAGTATATTCTTCCTTAATCTCAATACATTTTTTCCAGCGATTTTCTAATTCATTTACCCCACCTCTGAAATGATTTTCCTCGAGACCTCTGAAATCCTCGTCTACGGTTGCTATAACTTCTTCATTAAGGATGTTCTGGAGGTACAATGGGAGACAAAAGTACAAGAAATTCGAAATCCATCAATACATGCCAATGAAAGCCATTCATGAGTATATTTTGCATTAAACTTTTGCGAATACTGTACCCTCTGTAGCTATATTCAGTGGTCTACGCTTTTAGTGAATCCTAATAAATTTTCAACATAATTAATTACATAATTTTTACTACATATAAAAACAACTGGAGTTTCTAGTTGCGTTTTTTTCAAGGTTTAAATAGGATTTGAAGTGGAGTTTTATGAATTCTCCATAAGAAGACGTGTTAAAATGTGCAAACTTTAAGTTGCTATAATTCTTAAACGGTGCAGTGAATCGAACCAAAACTTTGGTAATTGCATTACTTTAGTAAGAATTATATCTTGTCAAATTTTCAAAAATTTTATTGCGTTTTTTATATACCTCCAGAACATCCTCAATGAAAAACGCCTGTCACGTAGGAATTTTTTGAGGTTTGGGAACAAATGGAAGTTAGTGGGGTGAATATGGTGGATGGTGCAACAATTCATAGCGTAACTCCTTCAATTTGGCCATTGCAAGAACACCTTTGTGAGCCGGTGCATTGTCCTGGTGAAAAATGACTTCTCTCTTCGCTAAGCCAGGTCTTTTCTCCCGAATTTGTGCATCCAGTTGATCCAAAAGGTTTGAGTGATACTCTCCTGTTACTATTTTGCGCCTCACGTTTTTCGTTTTAAATCTCACAAGTATTTTCATAGCTATTGAAAATTCACAATCACAAATTTTCACGACTATCTGTCCGGGGTTAGGAATCTGTATTGGGCTAGGAAAAATGATTTTATACTTTTTAGTCCGTTTTAAAAACGTGGTATTTTTAAAAAATTTATTTTTATTTAAATAATGTTTAAACGGATCATTTTTTGAGTATTTCCGAAATCGTAGTAGTCTGCTGGGTAGCCTTACTGATGAGCAGAGTCGCCAGATTAAGACTTGTGTCCTCACTCTAGCTTCCCCTTCTACGACGCTATTTCTCCACGCTTCCGCCACGGCCCGGTCACGTGACTAATCCGGCACTGGTAGAGAGAGGGTAACTTTTTCTCCTCAATTCCAGTAAATTCCCCTCATCCGACGACTCCACTAGCAAGCTCAGAACAAAGCGCTCCTTTCCTTTCCACTCTTCTGTATTTCCGCCACCTTTCATCTCTTTTCCAGCTGGCGTTACATTTTCAGTAACTGGTTAAAATAGTGAAAGGAGGCAGAAATCTTGCACAAAAGACAATAATACACGTCAACCTTTTTTCCAGAATGCTTGGAAAGCGGTAAAAAAAAGGAAACGGATTGTGCAAAATGGTGAACTAAAATTTTTGGATGAATTTTTTGAAAGTAACGAATACTGGCGGAAAATGTGAGAAGTAGAAGTCCTTAATAAAGTTCTTAATTAATTGTAGAACAGTGGAAGGTTTCTCCACGGGGTTTTACTACATTACTTCGTCTTAATTTGTCAGTAGCTTTTTGCTTGTGTAAATCCTGCGCACTTTATCGCGAAGAACATTCGCCTATCGAATAAATAGCGGAATAATTCTTTTTAAAAGGCGTATTTATAAACGGTGCCATTTTAATACATGAATAAGGTCAGAATCGAGTATTTCGCGCGTATAATACATATGCTAACCCCCACGAACTTGCGAAAATGCTCTTATCCGAGCAGGGATTTCCTTTACATTGGAGTAAATCCTCTATGTTAGACGTCGTAACGGCTGAACGTCTAACCTTCCACTCATCTACCTAATCTTCTTTCATCTGTCTGGTCTTCTTGCCTGTTACCGTCCCCCTTTGTCCTCTTTACTTTATGTTACTTTACTTTTTGTTGGAAAAGCGAAACCTCGTTCCGGTCTATACAGATCGAACCCTTTGTCAAACTTGCAGTGGATAATTCAATGTCTCTTCCATTTACTCTCCTCATATTATTCCATTTCTAAAATTATATTTAGCTTCTGAAACTGTGCCGTACGAAACCACAAAAGTAAGCAATATGTGGACTACGAATGTTCTGCAGTTATGACAAAATTGAGTAGGTAAAATTAACAATACTGATCTATCATTTCCATTTTATTAATGCCAGGCTAGAATTTTTCACAATTAATGGAGGCAACTTTTATTTTGCATAAAGATCAGCAGTTTACTCACTTTCGAAATATAATATATTGTTAATAAACGAGATGTTAATGTTTCGTTAAAGTCTCGAGCGAACAGAAAATTGATGGGCGCGGCCAACGGAGTTTTTACGCACCGCGTATTGGTTTTCACGTTTCCAGCGGCTCTCTCTCTCTCTCTACTCTCTCTCTCTCTCTCTCTCTCTCTCTCTCTATATATATATATATATATATATATATATATATATATATATATATAACTCATATTCTTGGTTCGTTCAATAAAACTTTGACCTGTGGGAGAGCGGATTCGTTCAAAGGACCAAACAGATTTTTATAGCTTCTATTAATATTAATATAAAACGCTTTGACGTGCTCGAATTTGAATTTCCACCACATATTATTCCAACCTGCTGTTTTTCAAAATTTGACTGTTCTGATTAACAGCACCATAGAGAAACTTTAGTCCGTTGTAGAAAATTGAGCTTTTGCTAACGTAACGAGACGATTTTCATTGTATCCTCATATTTTCACATTTCATTTCGCGAATCTCGCAATATTTTCACAACACTGTAACTATTTAAATAATTTGTTAGCTTTCCGTATTTTAAATATAATTGAATTTTCCGTACGAAAAATTTTCATTTCAAGAAAATGTCTCCCTTTTTCATTAACTCTGCGAGCGGTTTTTCCGCGCAGAACAATTGTGGATACTGTTGTCTCAACAAGAAAAAGCGTGCATGGAGCAGGTAAAAATTAATTGGGTTCATCTCGTGCAATCTCTTGTCGTCTAAAGTAATGAGCAAGCTTGACATTTATTTTTATCTTTTATATAAATATTTTGCTAACAAACTACTGTGGATGCGAAGACTATTTGATATTTAACCTGTGGTAATTTCGTAAAAAACAATAGTCCAGACATAGATTTGGACTCATTTTACAACTTGAAGCTTCTCCTTCCGAAGAACATTTCTTATTTCCTTCTACGATACTGTCGCATAATGTAACGAGTGGGAAACTGAAGATCCATTTTTCCTAAAAAATACCACAAATTAAAATCTTCGAAAAAACATTGGAAAATTTTTTTCGTGGTTGAATCTACCATAGATTTGATTGATTGAACCATAAATTAAACTTTCCATTCGGGCCACGTGTACCATCGATGGTACACGCTGAAATATTTATTTGAGTCGCTAAAAACATGTATCTTATAATAAATTGAAGTCCTCAGAATATATTTCCACTAAAAGAATGAGGCGTTATACAAAATGCTTCTTAACGATAAGATTGTATGTAAGACTGTATGTTTATGCGGTTACTCAGAGTATTATAACAATGCAAAAAGTGAAATATTTTATTACGTGTTTCAGATTGTTAAAATAGAAATATTTTATTTCGCGGATCAAATAGTTGAAATAGAAATATTTTACTTTGAGGTTCAGATTGTTAAAATAGAAATATTTCATTTTCGAAATTCTGTATCTTATTTATACAAAATACTATTTTCTTTAAGCAAAAAATCAAACCTAAAATATTAAATAGTATTTCAAATATTTTTTTCGCCAAATAATGCCCACCTCTGACCGAGGCCTCTCGAGTTTCACTTAAAGTTTCAAGTCTCTAGCTCATTGGGAAGTGGTTTAAAATTAGATTTCAAGATTTGACGCATACAACAACGACATCTCGGCAAGCTAATATAAGCGTGGTAATAAAAGTTAATATAAGCGTGGTAAAAGGTGACGTCAAATGACCTCGGGAGTCTCCTCTTCCAAAGAAGCACATTTATGGGACACCCTGTGTATTGCCACCGTCTGTGGTACAGTGCAAATGAGTCGTCGGTAATACGAGCATGATCATTGCTACAAACGATTCTATAATTGTGTATGTATGTATAAAAATATCGATGCGCGACAGTTCCTTTATACATACCGGTTATTCGTACATATTTACGCTCGACTCATGGAAATTCGTCGGGACTGTGCAGTGGAACGTTCTGATTACGTTTCGCGCAGGGGTGCCGTAATTGCTTCGTCGGTAATGAAGTGGCAGGCGAAATTGAACGTGGCTCCATTCAGAAGAAATCGATAAGCTCAAAGCCAGCCGGATAAGCGACAAAAAGCACCGCGCTAGAGACTTTCTTTGCTTTATAAAATTAACACAACGCGAAGTAGCGGTCCGTAAGTCGGCAATAATTTAAAAGCTCTCTTCCGATGGCTTGCATGATTAGCAAGTGGGAAGAAAGAGTGAACGAGAGCCAGCAACGAATACGAAGAACGTGTCCCCTGTGTCTCCTTCTCTTTTTTTTACGCAAGCTTTCGACTTTATCAAGTCCGTTCACTTTCCCAGATCTGATCGGCACTGACTCGACCTTTAATTGCCTCTCGTAAAACGGTCTCCATCTCCCTCTTTCCTTCGAGAGATTTGACGGTGCCTGCATTTCTCCGACCGACGAAAATGAACTTTCTTACGGCTTATCACCTCACAGTGTCTCCTTAATTGTCCGTTACAGTAGGGAATACTTAGGAGGATTGAAAGATGTCTCAAAAATGTTGTAGTTCCCTGAAAGGGGTGGACCCGTGCGGTTTCATTGTTCAAGCCATCAAATTGAAAAGCAACTTCTACGTGGCAGGGCGTTTTTCATCGAATGAAGGAGTTATAGCAGCCGTAGATGGGATTTTAGAGGTCTCGAGGAAAATCATTTCAGAGATGGGGTAAATGAATTAGTATTGAGCTTAAGGGATACATTTATTACTGAAGAATAAATGTATTTTGATTCATTATTTCATGTCATTTCATCGGTAGGCTACGAACTTTCTGAATTACCTAGTGTATATGTATAAATCGAGAAATGTGCGGTTGTGGATTTATTTTAATGTAACAATTTCGCATATGTCGTATTATGAATGTACACAATTTTATTGTACATATCATAGATTTTTATGTTATTTTCTTGTATCTCGGAGATGGAACAATGACATTATTCGAACCGATAACGTCAATAAATGCTCTCAACGCGATGCATATGACAACATAACATACATACGTTCCAATACGAATCCGTAAAGCAATAGTTTGACGATTTCAGAAAATATTGATACAAATCTTTCGAGACACAATGAATAAATACCATTCTATTTAAAAAATATAATTGGTGAGCTTGATATCCTTAATTATATCAATATAACTATCCTATTTTTTCATATTGTTTTGTGTTTTATGTGAAAAAATAACGCTAAAAGCGACATATATAATAAGAACGATTCAATTGACGATCATTTAGTTAGAATTGTTTTAGTGGACTTGAACAATTTCAAACTTATTATTCATCTTCAATGACATGAAAACTTGTTCTCCCCGCGAAAATTTCATAAGACCGATTCAGAATGAGCGGGAGAAAGGACTCCGGAAAGTTTTTAAAAGGCGCTGGAATAATGAGGATCTCGACTGTGTTTTAAATTCATTGTCCCTTGGATGACCCTTTTGACATAGTCATTATAATCGCAGCACTCTCAAGACGTTGTCCGACACCAATTTGTCTGGCGAATAAATTTGGTAGAAGAAAAAAGGAGAAACAATGTCTTTAGACACGTGTAATACTAATCAGTTTTACATTTTAATCATGATTTACAAATTGCTTAATAGAGATGTTATTTTCATTATCATCTGCTTATCTACATTTAATTTTCAAAAAATGTACGAGTTAACCCGGATATAAATATAATACAGAGCGAATCCCGTAACCTGATATCGTACGAATAAATTAAAAAAAAAAATGTTGCATGGTTTCCAGGGGAACTTTGTTACTTTTTTTTTAATCGAGATATGGGGTCATCTTCAGTTGTTTTAAAAGAACTTATTTAACAGTTAATCGTTTGATATTATTTTTTTGTGATGTACACAAGAAGACAAAAATAGAAAATGGGGAGTGGAAGCTATACGATCATGCAGACGTATAGACTGACTGGAACCACAGTTTCGGACACTAAGATGAAATGGACGTGACGATCGCTACATGTAACATTTCCATATACACACCTGTACAAAAATACAAGAGTCGAAACCAGACGAAAGTACTGCACAGATACCCCCAACCGTCTGGCACAAACGGCTCGTGAAAACGAGTTGAGAAACTCCTTCTATGGGACTTTTAGGGTTGTTCCCACGAACAGGCACTGTCGACAGCCTGAAGAGGTGCGAAATAAGGGTAACGAAGCCTGTAACCGAATTTCAAATCGGTCGTCTCGCGACAATCCTTCCGGCGTACCGTGGAATTCCATTCTAGCAAAGTGGAGCGAGAGATTATACACTGCGCACCCCCGGTTAAGCATATTAAACTTCTGAACAGCGTTATCAATTGATACATGTTGATTTGATTGAAATTTTTACAACTCGCATTGCCTACCATCTATTGGGTCGTTCCGATAGCCGTTTCGTTTTATCAAGGGGAACTGGGAGCCACCTTTTTACTATTTAAAATAAGTTTTATATAATTTTGTTCTATGATGATCTATTTTTGCGATTTTTCGTAGAATTTCTGTTTCTTATTAGCAAAAAATTGAGTTATACCACTTTTTACGACTTTATTGGAAATAAAATTTGCACCACACAATGAATATTGAAAAGAGCGAAAAAATGGTAATCCGATGGTACATCCTTTGCGTACACACAACTTTTTCTTTCATGCGTTGCATTTTTACTCCTGCGGTAATAAAAAAAACAAAAGGCGATGGAAATCCTTACTTTTATTTTGCATATTTGATGCGATGATAAAAAAATGCTGGAAGGGTTACAAAGCACTACAAGGCACGAAATGACGTCCGAAATGTCAGCTGTCAAGATATACCACGACTTTGCGATTTAAAATAAGGTTAAATAATAACAAATGAAAGAGCAATGCCATATCTACACGAGAAACGAAATGACTTTCCGGACGACCTAACATAAATATGCGATACATACTCGCGTTGAAAAAGGAAACCTGCTGATTGATTGCACATAAGAATACTTTTTGAAAGTACGAGAGAAAAGGCAATTGGATTTTAACCGTTGACTATCGTTATGTGGCTGGTTATTAGGTATTACATAGTTTAGTAAATACGTTTGCTTCTCGGCTCCCAATTTCGTTTCCCATTGATGTATTATAAGCGCGAAGACCCAACGCAGTAATTAACGTGTCCGGCAGGCACTATACCCCCTGGAGTTTGATCTCCGGAGGGTTATCCAATAACGGATTTCACTCCCACGCGCAGCATAGTGAATGACAGCTTTCAGTTTGCTCTGAACGTTTAATTATGAATTGCAACTTGTTTCGCGATCTTTTAGCCACGCTGCAACTTCTCGAGCTGCCTCTGTGCATTTGGAAGGTAGAGAGACATAATTTATAATTAATTTATTGTTTTACCACATGGAACAGTATCGGATAGGAGGTCATCGAATTCGTCGCGACACCTGCTGCAATGTTATTTAGTACAAACATAGCAGAGTTGGACACAAATTTAATCAATAATTGACGAACATCGTTAATCGCAGTTAACAATTAATCTCCTAGTTTAGTCGTTAATTGCGGTTAACGATTATATTCCTTTCAATTGTAATCGTCAATCGGATAATTGATCAATGATTAACTGCTGAGATTTCGAAATGAAATACGAAATCAAAACTATGTATATGAATACTGAAGAAAATGTAAACCGAGTTTAGGTGTATTGTCTATATTACAAACTCTTTTTACGTTCTTTTATGTTTTTTTTCGATGATTTCTTCTTTTAATCAACGATTGACGATTAACTTCATCAATCGATTTTCAATGATCACCTTTTTTAATCGTACAATTCTGAAACATACAATGTACCCTTAAAAATATCTATTATTCTGATTTCCACAGAAACACCACACGATATGTTGCCTTATACCGAAGTACGAAATAACTTTTGTAGGTAGATTGTTTTGAAAGCTTTCTAGTCCCTCGAAATATTCCACCAATCGCGTTTAAATGCAGTACCCTTTGTGAACATGAACCGAGTAGAGCGTATTAATCTCGACTGTACTTGAAATCTTGCTGAAATATTCATGTTTCGTAAGTCGAATAATATCGTTTCTGGGTACAGTTTGATACACTATGTATGTGCATTGAATAGCCCGTTTCTCGCGAAGAAGTAACCCTGATTGGCTCACTCAGTTTCGTGCAGTGTAGATCGGATTACATCGACAGGCAGAACTTCTTAATCCAGCAACTCGATGGAATTGCTCTGCGTGCTTCTAATTTGTATCTCGAGTGATTTAAAGGGGAACTATTCATTTCTCTCGTTCGCTCTCTCACAATTGTCCTCATTATTAGCCTCGTTAATAAACCTTTTCGCGGCGTTTAAGCTCGACTGCTAATTGCACAACTTTTATGGAGGATCTTAAATACGCTGGGAGTGTATCAGTATGGCAGAAGTTGCTGGCAGGCTTTGACGGTGTTCAATGAGCCAACGTGGAAGAGCTAAGTGTTTACGTCGGGGGTCGAATAAGACTGTTAAAATTTTCAATTAGTTGTCTGATATACATAACAGTAATTGTTTCGCTGTTAACTTTTCTGTTCGATGGAAACAGTTCTAAAATGATGAAGTTATGAAATGAATAATGATGTGTGCACGTTGAACTTCTAGTATTAATGAGTATAAGCTTCTAAAATCGATCCTGTTAGGCAGATCAGCCAGCTTAGCATTGATTGGTTATAGGCAGAACTTGTAACCATCGTATATTCCGTATATTAAACGGCAAAAATCTCTGCATAATCAGTGTTGGGCAAAAAATTAATCAACGATTCACGACTAAATTTCTACTTCAATCGTTAATCGCAATTAACAATTAATTTCCTAGGTTAGTCGGTAATTGCGGTTAACGATCAAATACTTATTAATCGTTAATTGCGGTTAACAATTAAATTTCTAATTTAGTCGTTAATTGTGATTAACGATCATTAATCGTCAATCGGATAATTGATTAATGATTGCCTGCTGAAATTTCGAAATGAAATACAAACTCTGTTTACGTGCTTTTATGTTATTTTTCGATGATTTCTTATTTTAATCAACGATTGACGATTAACTTCACCAATAGATTAAATCAATCGTCGATTTTTCGATGATTTCTCATTTTAATCAACGATTGACGATTAACTTCACCAATCGATTGAATCAATCGTCGATTTTTCGATTTCTTTTTTTAATCGTAGACAATCATGATTCATTTAATCAATCATGATTAAAATTTAATCTTGATGCACAAAAATGTCGCAGACGGGAAAAGAAAATGTATATTTTGTGTATGGCTAAATTTATTTTCACAATAAAATAAAATAAGATATAGTCGTCGCTCGACGTCCAACTTGTTGAAACCGAAATTGTATAATTGAAGCTCTTCCTTTGTTAGTCGAAGAGAATTCACCAATATAATCGTTTGTCGCGTGCGAAGGGAATTTCGATGAAAGTTCACGTACAATAATGGCGTGACGTAATATGCAACCACTAGCTTTACCGCATTTGAATCATTTGTCCAATATTAATTTGGCGGGCAGTTGTTCGGAATCGGGACGCGTACCGCAACGATCGAATCTGGGATTTACAATCCTACGTGGATTGGAAAGAGAATCTCCGCGGTCTGGATTCACAATGGCGCGCTGTTCTTTCATTTTTTTGCGCAACGTTATTTCAGAGAACTAAATTAATAGTTCACCGATGTCAAATATCACACAATGGCGGGATTGATAATTAATATCAATAACTTCAGTAAATTAATATCATTGAATTAATATCACCTCGATATAATAGAGATCTTTACATTTTCCGAACTGAAACCATCATTTATATTATCTGGTATTTTTACTTGCACAATGTATTTTCACTTAATATAATTACTAGACTGCAATCTTTTATGCCAGATGAACATTGTCTACATAAATTGCAAGATACAGGAGTTGCATAAACATTTGTGTGTGTTTAGTTTTTTAATCATTCTGATCAAGTGAAAATAATACAACAGTATTTTTAAACTACTTTCAATGTTTACACTGTTTTATCGTTTTATATAACTGCATGACATCCGCAGTCCAATCATTAATAACAATAAATTGTAAAAGTTTGTATAATTACCCTTGTGTATATTGTAATACAAATTTTCTATTTGTTTTAAAATTCTCTGTTCAATGAACTGTCGTATACCTTTGTTACGCAGCTAATGCAAATTAATACAAAATTATTCAGAAAATGAGAATTTTAATCGGTTCCGGAGATTTTTCAACAAAAGCGTATCGAAAGATTTTATTCGGAAGTCGAGCATGAGTACTCTCACCGCAAATTCAGAATTCTTTCTGAATCTCTGGTGTTTTAATTACTTTTATCACTAAACCTTATGTAAGAAATGTAGAGGAACTTGTAAAGGTTAATATTATTCCACTTACTTTCTTTTTTCACAAATCGCTTGTTCAAACAGTTGGTAGTCTCGTCTTTGCCTTCGTATGAATACTCAAGAAAAATAATATAAACCCCATTGTTTACGATGATTTTTTAATATGTTGTCAGGAAGATTTTGAACAACTTTTTTCGTATAGATATTACTGCCGCTCAGTCTTACAATAGCTTTCGAGATATAGTATACTATATTACTATGCTATACTCAGAGTTGGGCAAAAATTTTATTTAAATAAAAACTTCGAATGAAGTGGATTTTTTTCCAAGTGGGTTTTAAACCCACTTTGTTCAAAATTTTTATTTAAATGAAATTTTTGCCCAATTATATACTACATTGAATTTTGCTCGTCGTCGACTGTTTCTCAGCTATCGAAGTTGACGAGATGTAACCTTCTATGCACAATTTTCATAAAATAATCTGTATGCATTAATATCGATATTGATTTAAGCATGACGATAAAAAGTTTCAGTACGCTCCATACCAAAACGATATTATCCGCTGCATATATTGTTGAATCTCTAGTCAAGTGTGCTCACAGATTTTCGTCGTGGAAGTTGAAACTTTTCGAAGATGTTAATGAGAGAAAACTCCTTGTGTTGGTTCGGCCGAACGAGCTTTTAATAATCAAGTGCGCTTCGGAAGAAACAACTAGCTTCGATAAAAGTTTCCGTTGCTGCAGTTAATTACGCGAACGGTGCAGCTGGAAAATAAATTGCAGCAGTTCGGCCGCGCCAGGAACATTTCCATTTAATTAATGTAATGGGCCTGGTGACGAGCAACAATTAGTCTCTTAATAAACTTCGGAAATTAACTGCTGGATATACTGGAAGAGTGTGAATTTCCGCTTTTCCCGGAGTCAACGCGGATTGTTTTCGATTAATAGATTGTCGTTGGTTGGACACTTTACTGTTGCGCGTAATGCTTTCATACGGGCTTAAACGCGCAATAGAAAGTGGAAAACTATTACACGTAATATGCTTTTTTTTCATCGAAAGATAGTAGTTACTTTTTTCGGATTTACATTAACGCAATTTATTCATGTTTCACACAAAAGCTATTATTTAGTGTAACTTCAAACATACTTTTCTAACAAGGGAAGGACCCCAAGTGTCCGACTTCGATTTTGATAATCTTTTGTGAGACGATGGTATATGAATCCCCAATAAACAATGGAACAATGGAATTTCGCGAACTTGCGCCGCAAATCATGGTATATCAACAAGGTATGAAAGTTTAATTGTTTATATCTTTAAAACTATTGAGTAACTACATCTAATATTTTGCAGACATCATTAAGGATCCATATACCATCGTCTCACAAAAAAATTATGAAATTCGAAGTGGGACACTTGGGGTCCTTTGTTAGATCAGTTAGGTCTTTTCTTATAAGTGGCGTCTATGAGATTTTGAAATGGCTTAAAGTACTCTCCCTCTCCATTTCTCAAGCTTTTGAAATTGAAAAAAGAACATGAAAAAATAGGCAATTAAATTTCAGTGTTTTTTAAATTTTAAATGAGCAAAATGGCTGGAATCACTCCCACTCTACTCTTCCCCTTCTACGACGTTCTTCCGCCACGGCGCGGTCACGTGACGCGTTCCGTCTCCGTCACGCATGTGTCACAATGTCACGTGACTGATCTGGCAATGACAAAGAGAGGCAACACTCCTTCGATTCTTGGAACCCTGAGTCCCTCCGAGAGCGAGTAAGTAAAATAAAAACTTATGTACTTCAATCATGGAAGATCGGTCGATATAGTATCTCATAGTAAATTTTGGAGAGGACGACATTCGCAAACGGTTGTCGTCGCGTATATTTAGTATTTGTAAGGCGATATCATCGGCGTCGAGCCGCAACGGATATTATAAATGTACGCCGGTGATTTACCGCGAATCGTCGCGCGGGAACAATGCAGAAGGTGTGCATATGCACGCCGGTTTGATTTTCAATTCTCGTTACAGGAGACTCTCTCTCCATGCTCCATCGAGTCCATTGAAAGCTCTGAAAATTTTTCCGCAGCGAATGTCGGCCTGCGAGGATTCAACCGCTTATCGCAAAAAAAGCAGTCAATCCACTACGGAAGCCCAGTCATTAGTTTACTAAGTAACGGCGCATTGTGCTGCGCCATGCTTCCCCCACCTCGGCGGATTCTCCACATTCATCGTCCTTCGAAGTCTCCCATTTTTTACGTCTGCCACGCGCCCCGCGCCCCGTAAGCTACAAAATCCCGAGTAATAAATTGAATATAACATTTCTATGCTTTAACCCTTTGCACACGGTTGTCCCCTCTGAGGCACCACTAAAAATAGCTGTACCATTATTCCAAATATTGTTTACATTATTACATATATCGGTATCTAATCAATTATTAAACATTTAGTTATTGTACGAGATACTATACCAATTTCATATCTACAAAATGTTAAAAATCACAAGGAATGGAAATATTCTAGATCGAAAAGAAAGTGTAATTTTGCAGTTAAAATAGCTCCGAGTGCAAAGGGTTAAGATATGATGAGGAAAACAATTTTTTTCTTGAAATTTTAAAAAAGAAAGTGAACGATAATAACTATGTCATACATAAACAAATATGAACATTCTTTTTTAACTGGATTACCGGGGAACATAGACTACAAGATAGAAAAGATTGCATTCCGACAGATCCATCCATCCATAGTAATTTTAATACTTGCACTAGCAAGCATTTACACAGTGAATACAGTGTTCCCGCGATTATTGTGAGAACCTCGGGGGTATCGGGTCTCAGCAAACGAAGTGGTACTACGTTTTTTTACGAGAGAGAGAGACAGAGAGTGGCGAACATAGATTTCTTCGATAACTTTTCCAAGTGTAAACGACGATCCTGGGTAAAAAAAACAACGGTGCTAAGTGGGAAATTGTTGTATTGTACTAATGCTATTCCATATCTGCGAATGATACATCGAGTATCATAAAACCCGAATTTAAACACCCCAATACCTTAATTTCTTTGTAGCGCGAGACCGCCCAAGGGGGAACCCCCCTAGTAGTGGGGATAAAAAAGTCACATCAATCGCGGGAACATTGTATCTCGATAACTACTAGTTTCTCATCATATATACCCTTATAGTCCTTTTTACTAGTTCTTCAACCACCGGATCTTTCGAACATTCGTCTCAACTATTATATTTTTCCATATACCAAATGTAAATAATTTGGTGGCGCACTTAACTGAATCACCATGTATTCTAAATTGAATAATTATAACAGCATAATTGGTTTTAGCTAGTTTCATGTTACTGGTGTATACGAAAGACAACGTGGACGCTTCTCTTTCTCTTGGCAACAATAGAAACATGGAACAAGAAAATTGATAGCATTAATGAAGAATTCTCGCAACTGTGAATTAAAATGACTGAAAGCATCGATAATGATTGTGTTTACTTTTCACTCGTATTTACGTGTTTACTGTTTTATGAAGAAAAACACTGGATTGAGAAGAACGTATTTTTCCTTGAATCATGAAACTCGAGCTATCCACTATAGGTTCATTCAACCATTTCACGTTTGCAGTGGCACGTAATCAATCGGCATTTATAAATGAAATATGGAAGTGGAGCTCTGTTGAATCGAAACGTAAATAAAAAAAGAATGAAGGAAAGAAGTAGTTCAATGATTGTTCAACCTCCCATGATGGTTCCGTTAACGATGGCAATCGATATTCGAGATCCAATTGTCTGACTATTAAGCGGGTCAATATTTGAAGCTGTGGATTGATATTGCGGAACGCGATTCGAGTAGGTCTGCAGTCGTACGCTGCCGAGGAACCATTCCGTGGTGTGCGATTCTTTTAAAAAATTATAAACGCGCCCGGTTAATTAACGAAAATATTTGCCGGACATTCGGTTTGAAAGCAAATATGCTGATTGCAAATATGTGTCACTGTTGTTTCGGTAACAGGTCGCACAAACATGATTTTCTCGTTGAAGGTTACGTGAGAGTCAACACACCGCACATCATTGTAACAAAAATATGTGGTCCCATTTAAAGAAGACTTCGATGACCTTGAGATAATCACCACATTTGTACAGGTCTCTCTGTCAATAATTCAGTAAGCGGGGCTGTAGGGGAAGAATTTATCCAAGAAATGAAGTTTCCCTGTCGATTGCTCTTGTACGCGGAGAACGCAACAAACGACAAAGTTATCTTCTTAGTCACTAGTTGTCTCTCCCAACAGTTCGCGAGACTTCCTCGTGCATAGATGTGGTCATTTGTGAATATGTGATAAAAAAACTGATAACATCAGTTTCATATCAACATCTTACAGTACATTAAACACGTAATCAATTAATAATTTAACCCTCCGAGTGGTGTGCCGGAGTCATTTTTGACCGGGAACATCCAAATTGTCATTTATGTACTCAATTTGTGACAATTAATCTAACTGAATAGCTGTTTCATTGAGGATATCGGAAAAACTAATGCATCTACACGAGATATCATCGAAAGTCAATTTTTAAAAACTAGGAGGCTCCGCCCCTGTTCGCTTCGCTCACCGACCCCCGCGGCGCTTCGCGGATTCGCCACTCGGAGATTTTGCGTGACAGAACTATCTTATATAGTAGTAAGATTATTAATTAGAGCTGTGAACGGTCCTAAGCATTGCCAATTATATAGCTATAAAAATCGTACGTTGTCCGAGGGTTAAATAAAATATGTATGCACCTGTCGAGTGCGGACATTATTGTCTCGAAGGGAATTTATGGTGCAACTATGAACCTGCATTAGCGATCGTGCGCAAGGCCCCCGCCATATTTAATTCACGGTGCGATGGACCAATCGCCTAGCCTCCCCTCCGTTTCGGTCCTAATTCGGGGGCAATCGCCGATCGTCGGGGACTTTGTTCGGGTCTCTCGCGCCTTTCCACCAATGAAAAATTCGCGAGGGTGGCTACCCCACCGCTGCGCCGTACCTGCGACCCTCGCGGGCCCAAGGGTTCGGCCGCGGTGTTATTAGTATAATGAGAGTGAAAGTGAACACACGTCAGTTTCCGTGAGTGACCGTGACAATCCCGTAATTTGTTTTCGAAACACGGAAAGTGTACAAGTTGCACGACGCAATATGGTGGCCGTTACGTGGTGAGTTCTCTTGTTTCACCCTCTGAATAGGAATCAAGATTATTTTCATTTCCATTATTTTTAATAAATTATTTATTTAATATTTACATTTAATGAATTATTTATTTTTCACCGATTAAAATTTTTTCTCGAATCGTGTCGTTGCCTCCTCGCGATAATTTCCTCTTGTGTTCCTCTTCCTTATTTGTGTTTTATCGTGCAATAGAAGTCAAGTCTATTTAATTTTTGTACAAACTAATTTTGATTTTATATTCAATTGGAATTATTTATTTTTTCTGTTAATTCGGATTTAGTCTTAGGCGGTTGGACGATTGAAATTAATGAATTTGTTCTTTCTGTCACAGAGCCTGACGGAGAAGATCCATCGATCAGAAGACGATATCGATAGCAGAGATCGAGACGCAACGTGTCGTGCAGGAAAGGACGTGAGTACCACTATTAAACTTTGTTATTGATCATTTTCTTTTCAAACTCCTACTGGAGAATTGATAATAATTAATCATTAATTTACTTTTGATTCAATTTAAAGCTCACGGTGAAACTTTCCGATTATTTAATTTACACAATAACAGTTTCTAACGTATTGTTTAATCGCGATGATTAAACCCAACCATCTCGACCTTCTGTTTAAAATATTTTTTTATAAATCCATATTATGAAGTAATTTATACAGGGTGTTTCATAACTTAGTTTCGTTAGTAACGAGTTTAAATGTTTCTTTACGATCAATGAGTATGCGCCTACTGTATTTGTAACGGATTACGGGAACGATATTAACAAGCAATGAAGGCACGTAATATAGTAAATAATAACCTCTCTTGTAAATATTGGATTACGATTAATATTTACCTTTAAAATTGTTAAGCCACGCATATTGTCCTCTACACTATTAATGCTTCATTGTTCAATGCATAAAAGTGTTGCGAAAAAATTTGTAATTATTCCCTTTATCGCAAACAAACGGTTGGGTTTGTGATTAAATTCTGTTCAGGTTGTAAGGCCGACGATTGAATTATCGTGGTACGCGTTTGCTCGAGCTGTCGTTCGCTGAATTAATTTTGGATGACTGGTGTAAATGGAGAGCAAGCGGTCTCTGATAATTAGTATTGTATGATTTGCGCCATGAATGCTTGACGCGATAAACCGGAACCTGCGCAAATGTTTGCACAGGATCTCGAGTCGGAAATTTAATTGTTCGAACGACAAAAGTAGTAATTATATATATATATATTTTTTTTTTTCGACTCCTATAAGAATTTCGAAGTATAGTAGTCACGTCGAAACGATGGCCAATTTGTTCCGTGTCTGTATTTATGAAAGCTACTGTTTGATATTGAATTGTTGAATGTTCATAAGGTGCAGCTCTGGTGTCCGCGAAGAATTCTTTGGACATGCGCAAACAACCATTCAAATGTTCGCGGAGAATTGATTGTTCCGTCGTTAGAATTTATAATGTGGACTGTGGTCCATAAATCGAGCTTCAGTATTTGCATCTAGCGCGGAGGAACTCGTGACGAAATTTTATTTATTTTAAAAATTCTCCGAATTAGAAAGCAGATTCTTCAAACACACCCGCTTACCAAAAATTCGCAATATATTTCAATCGAAATATATGTGAAACTAATGATTTTTCGATACACAGCGACTCGGATTAATATCCGGACGCTTTAAAAAAGACGATTTGAACGTTTTTGGGAAGCTAGAGCAATTAGTTTACTGCAGAATGCAAAAAAAAATTTTTTCAAAAATTGCAATTGTTCGGAATTGTGGAAAAAATACTAAGAGTTGCATTTTACAACTTTTTTACTTATATAATGTTTAAATATTGTCGCAAATAATGGAAATATTCAGATATGCAGTTCAGTTTAAGATAATAATAAAAAAATCGATAAATTTTGCTCGGGATCTCCAGAATTTTGTATGATTTATGAACACGTCTTCACAAACGATGTTTCTTGGAACAAGATAGGAAACGCATAAGTAGATGAGCTGGCATGGACCGTGACAGAGAAAAAGCATCGGGCATGTAGTTCTGACAGTAGCTATGGGGATCGTGATATTAATTGACCGGCCTAGAATATTATGTTGTACGTGTTACCGTGCTTCCTGCGTGGCAATCATGGGCACCGGTTTATTAAAATGGTACGGCTGGCTTACTCGTGTCATCGTTTAACGCGCCACCGTACTTTCACACGTACCACCGAGCGTAAACATGCTTTTCCTATTTAATTGCGTAGCCAGATTTTTTGTCCAGAACTTGCACATTTACGCGTTACCGATGAAGATTGACATAGCTTTTTATACCTCCGATTTATTATTACTAGACACAACTTGTAGATTTTATGTATCTATGACAGTGTTGGGCAAAAATTCGATCGACGATTCACGACTAAACTTCTACTTCAATCGTTAATCGCAACTAACAATTAATCTTCTCGTTTAGTCGTTAATTGTGGTTAACGAATAAATACTGATTGATCGTTACTTGCGGATAAGATTAAACAATTATTAATCGTTAATTGCGGTTAACGATTAAATTTCTACTTTAGTCGTTAATCACGACTAACGATTAAATTTCTATTTTAGTCGTTAATCACGACTAACGATTATCAATCGTCAATCGGAGAATTAAGGGGGAGGAGAATTAATAGGTATGGTTTAAACAATTTCAGAATATCGAATTATTTCCGACTTGTTGAAGCTGTTAAAGCAAGAATGAAATTTCTAGTCGATATCTGTTTCGTACAATTGGTGTAAATATTTTTATTTTGCAGAAAGATCCGCAGTCTGATTACAGTAAAGTCGCGATTCTTGTCAAACAACCTGTGTTTTGAACGGGACATTATTTTCTTCATGACTGCGTTTACCGCGCCGACCGAGACGAGAGTTCAAACGGAAGTCGAACGTATTCAAGGACAGCATGAAATAAATAATAATCGAATGTACAAAAACTTCTTTATTTTTCATTATTTTTTAATGAGACTTTCACCAATATATTTGTGGCATTTTTCTGATTAAAATAACAGCATACACGATATACTTGCAAATGTATTTAGTGGTTTCATGAACTGTGAAAGTTTCGGGCGCAAGGAAGGACAGCGAACACGCGCGCGCGGGCCTTTGAAGAGACAGTCCGCGTCTCTTTCTTTCCCATACGCTGCCCTTCCTCGCGCCCCAAACTTTCATCGTTGATTGAACCACTAAATACAGTTGAAATTATATCATGTTTGGTGTTATTTTAATCGGAAGAATGTCAGAAATAAGATGGTGCAAGGCTCATCAAAAAAATAATGAAAAATTAACATGTTTTACCTGAGATATATACCCGAGCCGAGATCAATCATCGTCGCCAATTGAATTTTTCGTACCTCTTGTGGAAAACGAATCCAATATGAAAGTACAAATTTAATACAAAATATCATAATTTGCTCCTGAATGAGAGCATTCTGAAAAGTTTTAGCGTGAAACTTGAAACTGCCTAGGTTTTTTAGTTCGAAGATACCAATTTTGCAAGTCGTGACAATTGGGCTATACACAGCGTACACAGCGTTTCAATATTTCCGTTTTCATATCGATATTTCCTCTTTTATTTGCCGCGAAAAAGTACATATCGTGTGTCCTCGAAAAACTGCAATATCATCGATATCGTCGCAAGAGATTTTCCCGATGAATTTCGGGGAAAAAGGAAAAATAAGATCGACTCGAGTCATTTAGCTGGCAATTGAAATATTTGTGAAATTGAAATAGACATGTTGGGGACACATCAAAATAGAAAGTAGACATGTGAAACGAAACAAGAATATTGGAAAGAGGTTATTCGAAATAAATTGTTTTTCGTTTCTAGCAAAACATCGTAAAGTGTAGATAAAAGTATTTGAAAAATAGCATCTTTTTACTAAATACCGACGAGATGTCAGATTATTATTTAGTTGCGTGTTAAGATTCTTATTATCACTAAACAACGGATGTAACGCATTATTATTATGTTATAATTGAATAACTTATATAGAAATATATGAAATTGTCGTATCATTTGATAGTATTATTATATTGTTGAATCATTTGATAAAAGCGGTGAGATGTCAACTTACGAATTTCAGAAAGCGTGATCACTAGAAACATTTGGTTACATACCTGAAAAAGAAAAAAAGCATGTTTTAAAATTCACATAAAAATTTTCAAAAAATTAATTTCGAACTACGAACAACACTGCAAAATGCTATTCAGCATTCTTTTTACATTGCTTGCTATTAAAATCAGTTTAAACGATAAGTGAACAAGTTTGTTGCAATTTTGTCTTGATATTTCTTTATAAAATGATAGTTTTATCTATTGACATATTTTGCTGCAAGGATGTTTTAAATTTTTTAAAAATTGTCTCGATTGAAAATAATAACTTGATAAAAAAAAAACAATCCGATATTTTGATGTAAAAACAAACTAATTTAAACTACAAATATTGTAGAATTTCCGGCACCGATGGCTTCTCCAAATTGTCCATCGAAACGAACTTCAATCATTTTATTTTGTGCATTTGGCGCGAACCAACGAATCAACGATTCAACGAATTTCTATTGAAATTCAATATTCATGGATTAAAACAATCAAATTGTAGATCGTATTTTTTTAAAAGTTTCGTTGTTATTCTTCTGTTTTCTTGTCATTTTTCACATAGTTTCATACTGTATTTTTACGAATCTTGAAATTTCCCCATTATTCGTGAATTATTATTACAATATTTTTTAAATTGATATTTAGTGTTTGAATATTTTATTCTTAAAATATTCCAGAATAGTTTCAAAATTTCGTCACTTTAATACCGTGTACTATCGGTTTACTTTATACCTACTATTTTATAAAGCAATATAAAATTTAAACCGTGAGAATATTTAAAATATTTAAAAAGTTTAAAAAGACTTTCCTCTGGTATCGTATTCAGGATCTCTTATTAACGGTAATCGAGAATTTCTTAAATAGTTTAATATTTTTTACATTTACATCTCTCGCGGCAAACTGGTTTCTGCGCGAATACTACGGCAATTAAAAGGTTTGGGATCGTATAATAGAAACTGTGAAGTGTGCAATTCGATTTTTCGAGGTATCAAAAAATGGGATGAAAAATCGTGCTGTATCCGTTTCAGTCGATAGCGATGAGCTTTTCAATTGACGCCATAGATACAGTGAGGGCATGAGGTCACCTCACATCCTTTTTACGAATATCGGATCGATGCAGTGTGTACTAAAAAAAAAGTGTCTTTCTCATAATCTCATTGCAATATCTCTAGCAATTAAGAGCTTAAGAGCTGCATTTTGAAATGCAGTTTGACTGTTAATACATTGTAGTGGAATATCACTTGGTTGTTAAAAAATTAATTTCTGCACACTGTCCAGTGTTGGGTGATAAATAAATTTATTTAAACAAATAATTATTTAAATAACGAGTTATTTATTATTTGAGCAAGGCTCAATGAATTATTTAAAATAATACAGTTAACTGTTATTTACAAATGCAATTTAAATTATTATTTGTATTGACAAATAATAAATTGAATTGTATTTTTTATTTTTAGATACAAGAAATAAGAGAAGACGAAAAACTATTTATTTGATTTCCACCTCAATCCGAATAATAAATAATCTTTTATTTGCAAATAAGAAATAATAAATAGATCACTTTTAGAAATATTTAAATTACTTTTATTTAAATAAAAAGTTTAGTTATTATTTGCAATTAAAATCACACGTTCATATATTATTTAATTATTTATTATTTAAAATAAAATTTGCCCGACAATGACACTGCCCCCATTCATAGTTTTTCGATATTTCATTGTCGCGTTTCAAATAGGCATCTGAAACCATTTTGGAGTTGTTTAGAGCAATTTGAAATGTTATTATTAGACTGCGGATCTTGATGCAAAAAAAAGTGCTATGGTATACAATAACATATGACAGAATTTAGTACGATTTAAATTTATTTTAGTTCTGAAAAAAACTACTACCACGGTAGATAATATTTCATTGGATTCGAGTTTCTTCAAATTCGTCTTACAAGAATTGCAAATTGCATAAACATCCGCAGTCTAGTTATCAATGAACACACGAGTATGAATTTGAATGTCTGAAATGTAACAAAAACTTGTTTTTGAATCCACTGTGTCACTCCTGTCGATGATAGCCATCCTAGATTTTTATAATCCAAAAAAGCAAGTCAAACGCGAAAGCACCAGAACACCAGCATTCGCGCATTTATCGGAAGGTTCAGGCAAAGCAATCCACGGAGTAACCACTTTGCATAATCATCTAGCAGGTCTGGCTCGCAAGGTCTTGTATAGGAAATTGTACAAAGAATACTGGACAACTGTATCGCACGTTCCGCAGTTTCGCTCCGTTGAACTAACGCTCGTGGAGAAGTAGACTGATGATCGGACTCGCGTCTCGAACCCTAACCCGCTGTGTTCATTTATCATTGAGAGGAGGCCCGTGAAAGATACATCGCAGAAGCAATTACCTCTGACATTCGATTGCACCCTACCAACGAATTCGCCGAATCCCTATCAGCGCTTCCACTTGAGTAGACTTCAAGCGGCACCGACGAAAAGAGCAGCAGCCACCCCTTTTAAAACGGTCGTTATATCCACAATTCACCCCATGGTTGCGCCTGTTAGGCTAGCTACCCCAACGGTAGGTGTTATTTTTCATTTGAAGGGAACTGCAAGGCCAAAGACGCGGCTGCTGGCATCACAATTCTTGGGATCCTCGAAACCTTGACTAAAGCATTATTTTATTAGATTGCTTTTCTGGTCCCCCACAGTGAAGAAAACGGAAAATGTTTGTGTCATGAAATTGGTTCAAACTAGGTTCTTTCGGAAGCTAATACTTGAATGATATAGACTGAAGAGTCTTATATCTGATCTCATTTGTTGCATACATAATTATCAAGTTGAAGTCTCTTGAAGTAAGGTTACCAGTTACCCCGCTCTATCTTCCCCCTCTACGACGCTATTCGTCATGTGACTAATCCGGTACTGGCAGAGAGGGTAACTTTTCCCCTCAGTTCGAGTCAATTCCCCTGATCCGGCGACTCGATATTGTACGTGGTTAACCAGAAATTATAGTTAATTCAATTATAGTTCATTATTCACCATTTTAAATTATTATCAAATTGATCAGTATAGTATTGATTGATGAAAGTGCAAAATCATTTACTATCTCGGTGGGACAACTCCATTTACAAAGTTTCAAAGTTCCTTCATTGTAGATGAGGTAGAGAATGATAATTCTTTTAACTGTGTCATCAATGTGAGTAGATAACAAAAGAATTATTTCTTTGCAATATTGTCAATTCAATATTTTGATATTTAAAAAATTCCAATATTTCGATATTTAAAAGATTCCAATATTTCGACATTTAAAAAATTCCAATATTTCCATATTTAAAAAATTCCAATATTTCCATATTTAAAAAATTCCAATATTTCGATATTTAAAAAATTCCAATATTTCGATATTTAAAAAATTCCAATATTTCGATATTTTAACACTAAACCTACCTCCACCGGGTTAAATAACCGGTTCTGATTTTTTATTTCACAATTATTGAAATTATAAAGATGCTTTCGATTAAATAGATATATTTAGTAGCGCAAATATTATAATATGAGCATCACGAAGTTCAAATAAATCTAACCTTGTTATTTTTATAAGGCAACATATAAATACCGGCTACTTTTAAAGCTCGGTAGGTTTACTGTTAAAAATGCCAATATTTTCAATTTAAAAGAGTGAAAATAGATAAGAATAATCTTCTGTTTACACACACCTGGGCTACTTGCGGCTCGCGAGGTGCAGAAGACACCTCTCCTTTACCCCTGTGTCCTTCCCACCAAGCTTCTGTGTATGTAGTGGGGAAACCTGTATACCGGTACAGGGAATCGTGAAGCGATAGCGTGCAAGAAGTTGCCCGGGCATGTTCTAGGTCGTTGTTTTCTTTATATTAATGTTGAGATGTAAATGCAGAGAGATAACGAACTTCCGAACTTATATGTACATAGACACCGTTATATTATTGTGTACCAAGGGAAACTCGCCAAGAGTACATTGCAACTTGTGATAATTTTCTCCTGCTTTACTTTTCATATTAAGTTCATTTGCTGGAATCGCTACAATTACCGTGCACAACGAGATAATATTATATTACTTTACGACCTAAGGGCTCCAATGCCAGTTTAATCGGTCTTCACAATACGTTTACAATTTCTCTTTTGCAATAAATTGCGCAGACATAAAACGTTCTCGAAACGTTCCACCCTGCCTAATGAGATGGAAAATGCAGTTTCCGGAGTACGAAAACGTAGCGCTTCATACGCAACAGCTTGTAACAAACAGTTTGTTGTATTATTATGTTTATTTTCAACTTTACCATTGGATATCTGCCGCTAACACCGGGTTTTCTTTTCGTGCTGTTCCCGTGACCGGGCACGGTAATTAATTCGGAAAAGTAATTACGGTAATTTCTACTTTGTAATGTTCAAACAACAAAGTAGGATACAGATTGCTGCAATTAAGATTAACTAGATAATGAAATTAGTTCGAACATGTTGTGGAGGTAAAGAATAAAAGATTAGGATTAATGAGACAATAATGTTATCATGACAAAAGCACAGCTTCTGGCGTTAACAGTTCTATTAAACTAAAACGTGTACTCGTGTATTTAAATTAATTACAAATATTTGTACAGATATTTCGTAAATGAGTTTGAACACTAGACCGGCTCCAGATTTATTATTTTACAATTATTGAAATAATAAAAATGATTTTATAAGAATTGATTGTACAAACATCTTTAGTAGAGCACGTATTATAACAGGAGCCGCACGAAGTCTAAATAAAATCAATCTTGTCATTTTTATAAGGGAACATATACCAGTTACTTTTAACTTAACTTAAAAGTTTTAAGGCTCGATAGGTTTAGTGTTAATAAAACGTAGGAGAATGTTATATTTTCGTTCGTGACTTGACGGGCCTAGTTTCATACGTCTGGACTGAAAAATCTAATCTTAGAGTATTCTGAATGTGAAGGCTTATAAATTACCTACATGTTCTCATTCGGCGATAAATCCAACGATTAATCAAATCCGATTACAAGATCGACCAGCGAGTCATGTTATTTGAGCAAAGTTCCTATTAATTATACTAGGTTGTCCATAACTAAATCAAAGAGTGTGCGAAGTCGCTTGATGTACCTACTGTTGAGGGTAACCACCGGTTAACCACATCGTCGATTAGGGTTGCTAGTAATTTTGACAGATTATGCCACCAGTTAAATAAAGATGATTGTACACCCTCCCTTTAGTATGCAAGCTCGTGATAGGATTTTAATTGAAGGTTAATATTGAAAATGCATCACCAAAAGTAGCCTTCATTCGAACGTTTCGATACCTATATTTTTATCGGTTTTGATCAGCTAAGCATGAATCCGAAGTACATTATTCTTCCTTAGTTTATGAAAAAAAAAATTAAGTTTTGTAGAGTTTGACGGTGAGGACCTAGGAGTATGCAGAGGAACTATAACTGTTTTACATGGTAGCGAAATGGCAAATGAAAATTTATATGTTTTAATATAGAAATGAATAAAAAAGTCTGTGTACAACATGCAACAAGCTTTCTTTTCTTGTTTAAAAATTTGAAATCATCGCTCGTTGCAAACTGATTTCAGTTATGCTCGACATTATCATTAAAAAACAGCGGATTTTTATGGAAAATAAAAATTGTCCGTCCTTCTAGCAAACTGAAACGAAATAACTTTTTATTTTGTCTTTTAAATGATATTGATAGATTAAAATTAACGTAACAATTTTCTCGAATTCTTCTGTCTAATTAACTGAATCTTCTGTCTAATTAACAGAAAATCATCTGTCTAATTAACAATCATCTATATTCTGTCACTAATTAGTACTTCAGTATTTGTGAAATTTGAAACTAGTCGATTGTTGCCGAACAATGTTGCTATTTCAAACTTCTCTGTATACAGATGACCTCATTTCTGTGTTAAATGTATAACTTTCTAATACTAGCTACTAATGGTAATGTCTGAAATCTTCTTGCTAACACACTTCTTCTTAAATATAATGTGTTTTATCACAAATAAGAAATAGTAGCCGTCGCTACGAGAACATTGTAATAGGAGTACCTCTACGTAATAAAATTCTGATGAATTCCAGGCAGAAGCGCTGGCACATCGCAGCAAGAAAAGGACATATACAATTATAATTAGCACGACGGTCCATACGTCGTTGAAAATTTCATCCTTCTTGTAGAAGTCTCGTTTTAGTCACTTTATGACATTTCTCCCTCAAAAATAATGATGGTACATTAATATGCGAAGCAGACCATACTGGACATGTTCTTCCAGGAACGGGATTTAATTTTCAAGTCGAAACGTTCCACGTCATGAAAATTGTATAAACTCTCTGTGCTCGTTTTCTGCTTCGACCAGCGTTTTCTTGAAAATCCGATATCGCATTCGATATTTATGTTACCGCAGAAAATACAAAAAAATGCACAGGTCCTTCGTTAATCAGTATTGAACATGTTTTTACACGAACTTATTGCTGTTGAGAAATGAAGACTGGTAGAATAATTTTTCTTGCAATTTTGTGTTCAGTATGAAATACTGTGCGAGGATCATTCAGGAGATATTATTAAAAGCTGCGAGTATTTTCATATCAAAAATTATTCATTATAGTAATAATGTACATATACGTTAGCAATAATATGCGAACGTTAACGTCGAGTTACCTAAATTATCCAAAATTCTCATAATGGTTACAGATGGGGGAAGATTATTCTTGTCTGTGGTCACTATCTGGTTCACTGAAATTTCGTAGCTGACCACTTGCTAAAATAATAATCGTATTACATTACAGTTCTAGGCAAATTTCATGTTCAAACCTGTGCGAAATATTCATTGTAACACCGCAGTGAATCGAGACATAAGTAATAATTAGACTGCGGATGTTATGCATTTATGATAAAAATGGACACATGCAATTTCAAGCAGTGGACATGTCAGCTTAATTAGTTTCAGCTTAATAGGATAATTAAAGGAAGAATAGAATTTTTATTTCGCTCCTGTGTCCTGCAATCGATGCAAACATTTTTTATTTTGCAGAAAGATCCGCGGTCTAGTAATAATCTGATAATGGTAATAATCTTGGTAATAATCTTTACCACAACAAATGGTTCCAACAATGTTCCAAAGACGCAAATAAATCCCAAATCAGGAGCATAAAAATCACGTTATATTCTTTTAATAGTAAATTTTCTAATAGCTCAGATATTTTGACAACATTAATCTTTATCAAATGGAAGTTATCAACTAGGTTTCATGGGGCATAGTCGTTCAAAAATTTTTAAAACTCGATTTCTTTCTACGCATTGTCATCGAAATTCAACGTTAAAGATCAGAAATTCTTTTTATTGTAATAAACCGTCGGTCAAACAAAATAAAATCAGTTAAAAAGTTATACAACAGTAAAGTATTTTCATTTTAGCTAATTTTATTTATATTATACTTTAATTGCGAAGCTGTATGGAGTTGCAAGTTGCCAGTTGTATGGTATTACAAGCCGTTGGAAACGATTTCATTGCGTGTGAAATAATTAAAGTATATCAAAAATATGATATAAATAAAATCAGTTTTTAATGGAAAAACATTATCATAATTATTTAAGAGAACGGTTGATTTTTAATCCTTGTGATGATTACAATGAGATTCAATAAAAAAATATTCGACCTTGAAAAGGTCGCGCTATATGATATTCATGACATATAATTTCTTTACTCTCTATACATACTTTTCTCAGTCTTTCTCGAGTGTGCGATATCTTCTGTTGCAAATTCAAAAGAACGACTTGGCGGATTAGATGAATAGCTGGTGTCAACAGAATACACGAAACTCATCTGCCAAGATAATCTTGTCGATCTGTATAGAAAAGTATCTAATTCAATATCCTTCTAAACGGCACTGACTACACGATATATCACGTCTTTTCTCACGTTCCCCTCTGCAGCCGATTCAGCGATCGTTCCTTGTAGATTATTAAAACGTGATAATTCATCACCCCTATTCTTCGGCCAGCGCCGACAGCAGCGCTTTTTTTCATACGCCAGCCTCCGTTCCACCATCGTTTCCCCTATACATGTTAGGTTAACTACTTTCCGATCCCTGACTCCTCCATTTTTGGAAGCTTATTTCCTAACATGTATTTTCACGTCAGTCACGTTATATTGAAAATCTGCAACACGTTGTTCTTCTCTGCTTTTAATGGATGACGAAAATTTTATTTGTCATGGCTTTTTCACAATTAAATTACTGAAAACTGAAACCTTCCAAGTTCTTCTCAAATACGTTTATTAAAGTTTTATATACGATTCAAGTAAACTGAGTTCCAGTTAATAATTATAGAAAACAATTATTTTTAATGTGGTCATATAATACTCTTTAATAATAATAATATTATTCTGAAAAATTGTGACATTTTATGTTTTCAAGCACGTACTCCATTTATTCCAATCATTATAGTAGGAAAGGGCACGCATTAATATTAATGAAAATTGTCATTATAAGTAAAATATTATAATTAGACTGCGGATCTTTATGCAGTAATAGCAAAATTGAGTAGATGGAATTCAAAATTGTTGTAAAATCTAAAAAATTGAAGATGTCAATAGAGAGATGATTTCTCCTCTGTTAAAATCATTAACGGGAGGAATAACGTTCAATTTAGTTTCTATTTCTTGCAATCGATGCAGGCAATTTTTTAAAATTATAATTAAAAGTGAAGTTGTATACATATACAGAGTATACAAATTTTTTTATCCAGTATAGCACGGTTCAGAGCTTTAACATAATTGTAGTAAATTCTTTGTAGACTCTTTTTGTCAAGCATTTTCAAGGTTTTTACTTGTCGCTACTAATGTCGGCTACTATCGTATCTCATGGGTTGGCAAGAAAGTAATATCGGTATTTTAAGGTGAAGTAGAGCCGAATTTCATTATCTGAGCAATAAACTTCAATGAATAAGATATTTTCTCTTTTGCTCAGTGATCTTTTGCAAAAAAGAATAAATAAGAAAATATTTTATTGATTAAAGTTGACCGTTTGAATAAAGAAATTCGGTTTTATTTCACTTTAAAACATCGAAATTACTTTCTTGCCAACCCAATAATTTCAATTTTAGAAGCCGGACGTCACTTGAAGATCACGCTATCAATATCAGTGAATGAAATTCAAAATGTGTCCGATGGACACCATTGTTCTTATGAGGGTTAATAGCACAAAGAGTGTAAGCATAGCGTTATGTAGATTACGCAAAGGGAACAGCCGCGTACACGGTTTTAAAGGGTTGGTGACTGGTTGTAGTCGCGTGCGACCGCGCAGCAATTTTCCAGCTGAATATCCGCATCTTACTGGTATCTAAATTACTTTCCACCGAGAACATTTCCGCGGCCTTTACAAACAGTGCCGGTGATTTGTGGAACGTCGTTATGAAAGGGCGCGTACAATGCCGCTTAGAATGTCCGGCCATTACAAAGGATGGCCGATGACTGGCCTTTCGCTCTTCGATGATAAGTGTAAATAATCGGCGGCCTTTAGACACACAACCCCTGGCCTGAACGATTCGTCGTTAAGCTATCTCCGAGTACGCGATGGATAAGGTTCGTCGAGGGTCGAGGGTTGCAACCGAGCACACACTGGTAATCAATATCAGAAACGTGGCCAGGGAGTTAATCTTGTCGATCCTAATTTATTGTTCCGCGTTTGAGGATTTTGGGGCTGAGAAAGACAAATATCGTATTCACGGATTACAGTTTTACTCAATTCGGCGACTAATATTTATCGTGTTATAAAACTGACACCACTCGCCCCTCTGCCGTCCTCTGACGATTTAGTAAGTAGTAAGGGTAAATAATAGGGGTGTGCGAGAACCCGAAATATCGGGTCGGGTCGGGAACCCGAAATTTTTTCGGGATCGGGACGGGTTCCCGAAAGTTTCGAGATTCTCGAATTTATCAGGATTCTCGAATTTATCGGTATTCCCGAAAATTTCGAGAACCCAGTAATCATTTATATTCATTTTAATGAATACATTCATAGTTTTGGATTTTTTATTCTACATGTTTTCGAAATTGAAGGAATGTTGTCCATCACGAATTCTTTTCAAGAGTGTCTCTTATGTCATATTCTCGAAATTTTCGGGAACCCGACCCGACCCGACTCGACCTCTCCTCGACTCGTCCCGACCATCGGGTTCCCGATATTTCGGGTTCTCGCACACCCCTAGTAAATAAGTTTAAAATATAACTTGTTAGTAAATAGTAATGAGTAGTAAGGGAGAAGAAATAAAGAATAAGAAGTAAATAATTGTAAATAAAATTCTTAAATTAATAAATGGTCAATAGGGGGTCAATTCACAATGAATTGAATCAAGTTAATACATATAATAAATGGTATTTCAATTATAATTGACCCCCTAATCAAGTTAATACATATAATAAATGGTAAAATGAAAATTCAAAATGAAATATTTCCTAAGAAATACAATTTTCTAGAGGATAAATTATTATAATTTAGGAATGGTATAAATAACAAAATTAAAATATAGATAAAAATAATCCTAATACTTCCCCAAATTTATTGGGGACAATTCGGAGAATTGTGTAAGCAAATAGAAAACATCAATCAGGTTTAATACAATGTTCTGGGGTAATTATTGGGTCAGCTATGATAAAGTTATCTGGGTCACTAAGAGTGTAGGGAAAGATTAAAGTTGTGATTAAAAAAATAAAAATAATTACGGTGTATCCAAAAATATCTGTAATTAAAAAATATGGGGTAAAGTATGTTAGATAGTATTTATTTATTATATAAATTTAAATTTTACTTACTAAGATTTAGTAAGTAATATTTAATTAGATTAATATTTAATAGAAAATATCATTCAGTCATTTCTATACAATGTGCCCTACTGCCAGTGTAATTAGCATAATTAATTAGTCACTTGTAGTCTTTTATCTAGCGAAGGAGCTACTTGTTCTTTTAGTAGAAAACATATTGAATTTAATCAAACTTATTTACGTTACGATCCAATATGTTTATTCTAAAGAAGATGTTTAGATTAATGAAATGAATGGTTTTCATATAATGATTTGTTAATTACGTTGTCTATACGAATATTATTTTCAACATAAAATTTGACAAAAGTTTTCGTAATTGGAAGTCTGATCTTATTAAATTATCAGACGATTGTCGACGGGGAACATTCCCTTTATAAATGCGAACTTCAGCCATTTCGAGGAAGCGTACACACTAATGGATTATAATGCATATTTGATATTGCATTAATTACTACAAAGTGATTATCGGTGGGTTACGCAAGCACAATATAAGCGTTAATCAGCTACTACGAAGTGGCCACTATTGAATCTCTCAGCCCGGTCGGTGTGTTATTAATTTCATCGAAGTTAACACGAGCGTTATGCAATACATTATGATGTTTCATAAATTTCAGTGCTGCGATCGGTAGTGGATTAGAATTTATAAACTATTCTGAAGTGTGATCGGTAGACTGCGGATTTTATGCATTTATGAGAAACATAGACACGTACAATTTAAAGCAGTGAACATATTGATATGATTTAAGGACATCGATGTATTAGTTTCAGCTTAATAAGGTAATTAAAAGAAGAAAGAATTTTTTACTTGGTTTCTGTGGCTTGTAATCGATGCAGACAATTTTTATTTTGCATAAAGATCCACAGTCCAGTGATCAGTAAGTGAATCATAAAATTGTGACACTGTGAACACATCAGTTGATAAGAGATTTTGTTATAGAATGTTTGCAGTATGCATTTACATTACGACATCAAATGTAGGTTTTACTTTTCTGTTGATCGTTTATGTGACACAGACTAGAGAAAATAGTACGGTTCTCCAATTTGAAATTTGACAATGAGTGAAATTGAAACTTTACTAATAACTAATCAATATTCTCTATATGAAAAACAGTATTACTTCTTGCTCTTTCATCTTTTTCTAATGGTTATTATTTACAAGATAAACATTGACTCATAATAGCGCGTGAACACACTATATATTGACAACAAAATAGGATTTTGTAGAGCAAGGGATCTTTATTGCGGGCAAAATAAAACCAAGACATGATTAATTAAAACTTTATAAAAATTGCTACGTGTGACGAAAAAGCAAGTGAGTAAATTATAGAAAAGATTTATAACGTTAGAAATAACTTTAAAACAAATTCACGAATATTGTTTAATCTGAAGTTATAATATGAAGTCTGTAATATGTATAGTAGTAATAAAAAAAAACCACTTTAAAATCACCAAACGTTAACCACGTTAAATACACCAAATACTGGATTTTAATATGAATTTATGAATTTAATACTGAATTTAATAAATCGAGTTTTGGATTATAAAGCTGAAACGATCTCGTTCTCGATACCTACTGCAACGGGCATCCCTTAAAAAGCTGTATTTGTATAGAATTCGTAATCTGATTTCATTTGACTTTTAATTGCATCCCGCTTCATTAAGTGCATGCACAACGAACGAACGCAAAACGAACAGAAGAGCCGAAGACGAGCATCGTGAATTGCATTGAAAGTTCCACCGTTTCCAATCCAATAATGACTTTTGTTCCCTCCAACCGAAGTTTCTTTCGAGCGAGTTATTCTTTCATATCCAAATTGATGCATCCACTTTCTGCGTGAATTCTGCATTCGGACCGAAGCCGCAGTTTCCGAAAGTTCCATCGATTCGGTATACAGAACGCGGTACGAAAGCTGGAGCCTCGACGGAAACTTTTTCGTTGAAAGAAACAAGCCGAAGTAGATTTGTTCGGCTCTGCTTAATAAATAAATGCTCATTGGAATCACCGAGGGACGAGACAGGGAACGGTTTACTTGCGCCTCCGGCCAGACGATAGAATTTAAATCGAGTGGAAACACGGGCGCTCGTTCGTCACGAATGAAGTTGTTGATCGTGATCGAATCAGCAAAGCAGAAATATATATATATATATATCTGCCTCGAAAAAGATGAGAGAGGAAAAAAATATATCCGCCGTCGTCTCGCCTTCCAATGTATAGCCTCGTCCGCCGGGCTGACGTTCGAGAATCGATCCTGGAACTTATCGGAGCTTATCGGATAATAACCGACGAGATGACGGAGAGCTCCCGCGGATTCAATGCGATGTACAAGAGCGTTGCGTTTATCTTGTTCGTCTTAACCTTCTCTCTGTCCTTACGCTACTGCAAAAAATCTTTTCCAATCTATTTATTGGAAATCAAATAGCCAATTAACAGTAACAATCTTCGTGCTTTTAGAATTCGGTTAATGCTCTTTCTATAAAATCGCGAACCCAGGACGAACGGCATAAAAACTCGGAATTTTTCTGTCTGAAACTCGGGTCACTTTTGACTATTTTTTAAGGTAGATATGATACCGTAATGAAAAGTTTCGGACGGAAAAATCGGGCAAAAAATACAGGGTGTCCCGTAACTGGTGGTACAACCGAGTAGGCGGTGATTCTACGTGAAAAATTGAATCGAAAATGTAGAATAAAATTTTTTCATATGACACTTTATTTTCGAAAAAAAATAAGTTTGAAAGTTTGTCACTTGTACTTCTGTGCTTCTTGCAATGTTTACAAACATTGTCAACATGATGATATCAACAAATTTTCAAACTTATTTTTTTCAAAAATAAAGTGTCATGTGAAAAAATTTTATTCTGCATTTTCGATTCAATTTTCACGTAGAATCAACCCCTACTCGGTTGTACCATCACTTACGGGACACCCTGTATATTTATTACGATAATTATCAGTAGATAGAAATCATTTTTGAAATGAATTATGGTGCAAATTTCATCCCGACATCACTTATGGTTCAACAGTTATAATTAGACTGCGGATGTTTATGAAATTCGCGATTTTTTTTTGTACACGAATTTGATGAAACTCGAATCGAATTAAATTTCTGTAGTAGTAGCCTTTTCTTAGATCTGAAATAAATTAATATCGTATGAAATTCTGTCATTGTTATATCCCAGAATTTTTTGAAAATTGTCGAAGCGGTAATTGCATGAAGATCCGCAGTCTAGTTATAATATATTATTACATAATATTTTGTATAATTTTTCGTTGAATATGCAATATTTATATAATACAGCAGGTCTCATAAATCATTATTAGGCTGCGGATCTTTATGAAAAAAATGTTTACGTTGTTTGCAAGACACAGGGCCAAATAAAAAATTTGTTCATCTTTTATAATGATTATCTTATTAAACTGAAACACTAATACACTGATGTCCTCAAATCTTTTCAATACGACCACTGCTTTAAATTGTGCGTAGCCATTTTTATCACAAATGCATAAAATCCGCAGTCCAATGATTACATTATATTATCATAGTTTATAATATATTATTACATAATATTTTGTGTAATGTTTCGTTGAATATGGAATATTTATATAACACAGAAGGTCTCATAAATCATTACTGGGCTGCGGATCTTTATGAAAAATATTTACGTTGTTTGCAAGACACAGGGCCAAATAAAAAATTTGTTCATCATTTATAATGATTATCATATTAAACTGAAATACTAATACACTGATGTCCTCAAATCTTTTCAATACGACCACTGCTTTAAATTGTGCGTAGCCATTTTTATCATAAATGCATAAAATTACATTATATTATCATAGTTTATAAAATAGCTGGTTCCTTAATATAATACTCGGCAGCTTGTTTGGAATTTATGCAACATGGAATGCAATGCTTGTTTGGACGCATGATGGCTGCGACTGCGCGTCGAGATGCCACGAACAGTGTTGTATTGCAGCAATGCTCCAACAGTTTCTAGTGAGCTGTTACTTACAATTAGCTAATCTCAAATCTCTCTCTGTATATTCACTGCGAACAGTGAGTATACGAATACAAGTAAGAAAATATTGGGTTAGAACGAAAGTTCTTCTCGTAAATTCAAATTGAAAGCTAAAATTCAGATATTTATTCATAGATTTATTCAATAACGTATTTTCCATTCTGTGCTATTATTATACTTTTTGCCATTTTCAAGGTAACTCGTGTTATTGAATAAACATACGAATAAATATCTTAATTTTATCTTCGATTCTTAATTTTAAAACGCTACGAACTTTCTTTCCAATCCAATATTATCCTAGATATTCAGCGAGGAGCTAAATTGAACCAATGAAACCAATTTTTCAGAAAATCATTATCTAGGTGTTTGTCAAAATAGACATACATTTATTTGAGTTTGTGATTACCTGTCGGAAACTTTAAAATCGTTCAACTTGAAACACGCATAACTCTGGAACCAGTGTATGTATTCCTAACGTTAAAATGTGGACTGTTTGGTACTTCAAAATCTATGGGATCATATTAAAAAAAAAGTCCAAAATTTGGGGTTCAGTAAGGTGAAGTTTCGCCGAGGGTTAAATTCGTTAGATATTTTTACTGCTCTGCATTTTACTTACCCATTGTTCCCATAAATGCATAAAATCTGCAGTTTCTATATTGTATCGTATAACTTCTGCTAAATTTTGATATACTGCAGTTTCGAATTCAGTGTACGGTTCAGAAATTATATAAAATGGTGTGCGAGTGAAGAGAGACAAGGCGATACAACAAATAAGCAGTAATAATACTGTTGTGTTTCATAAATGTACGAAAGCGTGAAATTTTCAGTGGAGTTATCGCAATCTCCAGTAGTGTGCTGCATATAGGAAGTTGACTAATTTCGATAACAGTTGTCTGGAACAATACGAACATAGGAGAGGTCGAAATGAAAGAGGTGCGCTGTCAATATAGTTCCACGGCACCTTCGGATAAAGGAAAGCCAATACGTAGTTGTATATTGTTCATTGGCTCGGGTTCACAGATCGACTGCGTGGGCTAACAATGAGTCGCGCCGGTTTTGCATGAGTACGAACATTTTCGTGAAACAATCACAGCCACCACGCCGATAAAAATTTCCCTTTCGTTATTAAGCGAGTGGTAGAATTGGTGCGAAAAATTGTCCGTGTTTTTCTCACTTCTTTTTCGGCCTACGCGTTTTATTAATCCACACTGAGAAAAAAATCCTGTCGAAACAAAAAAAATATATGTTGATTCGATAAGATGTACTATTGAATAGTGCCAATATCATATGAACTTATTTCAATATTTAATACTATTGAATTTCAATAGCAAAACTCATTTCCGCCAATCATATAAGCCAATAGCTTGACCATCAATGTTTTCAAAAAAAAAAATAAGATATGGCCTCGAACCAATTCCAGTATAAATCAATACATTTCTAAAACTGTTTTTAACAACATATCTGATTGAAGGAAAAAAAGAAATATTACGAATAATGATATACGGTATTGAATCAAATAATATTTTCAATCATTTCATGATAGACAATTCAAATACATCACGATTTGCTTCTAAATTTCATACTATTGATAAGAATACATTGATATTCATCGAAGTAAAAAAATTACAATAACACGCGTGTTATTGAAGTAACTACTTTTTTTTCTCAGTACACTGTTCTACTAGTCTAGTCGACAACCAATGAATATATGCATTTTCTGAATCCTGTGGTGTCTCTCACGATGTTCGACATTCCTTCTTTTCGAAACTACCGAAATTTCGCAGGAGTCCTTTAAGGAGCCACTGAAACGACACGATCGTTTCGACAAGGAACACCAAGTTCTTAATTAAATGTGCTATTCCGTGGAAATTACTTTGTGGATACCATTACTATCCAATTTTCCGGTAATAATATTAATTCGCATAGTTGCACGTTATTGAGCACACCGCCATCTGCGAGGTAGAGTGTAATTCGAGAAGTGGCCGAAAGGAGACGTTCCTACATGTACAATAGAACCTCGTTCGAAAATACGGAACAATTAGTGTTCCGGACAGGTCAATTTGAATTTTCTACGAGGATTCATGTTCCTGAATATTGCCCGATGTTGGCTGGCTATTACTGGATATTTCTACTGGCTTCAGGGATAACCGGAGATATGACGTATACTGTATAGCAAATAAATAGTACCTCTGATTGTGACAATTTTATAATGATTGCAATTATAAGCTGAAATATATGTTATTAACAATACTTTCAGATTGATTGTTTGCAGATTGGAAGGTTTGGTGACGTTATTTATGCCGAGTTTAGTAGTATCAACACAGATTTTTATACATTTTTATACATTTATTTATATTTGAAGAAAATAAAGTCCAGAAAGTAATGATTATACAGTTAGGAGCATAACTGATCACACAAACTTTAAGTCAGAATAACTTGTTTATGAATGGACCAAACGACTTCAATTTCTCTGTAAGGCTAGATGAATTAGTTTAGTAAATGATGTGTAAAAAATATGTTGCAAAAATGCATTTGGTCGGAATTGTGAAAAACAATAGTAAAAATTGATTTTCACGACTTTTTTACCTGGGCCGATAACGAAAATTTAAAAGATGTGTTTGGTCAACTTGTGTAAATTATATACGCTACGAAAATTTTATTGAAATTGGTTAATTGGTTTACGAGTTATACACGATCAAAAATGGTAAAAAGGCCGAGATTTTGAAAAACTGCAATTTTTACCACTTTTGATCGTTTATAACTCGTAAACCAATTAACCAAATTCAATGATATTTTCGAAGCGTCTATAATCTATACAAGTTGACCAAACACATCTTTTAATATTTACTGCACTTTTTCAATATATTTTTTAGACGTTATTTAGTAAACTAATTCTTCTAGCCTTACAGAGAAATTACAGTCGTTTGGCCATTCATGAAAAAGTTATTCTAATTTAAAGTGTGCGTGATTAGTTTTGCTCCTAACTGTAGACATTTATGCACTTACAGTATACACCAATTTTTACAAACCAATGAAACCAAACATTCCCAGAAAATTAGTGCAATCTTATATTAATTTTAATTGACTGATAACAATATAGGAAATTAAACTTTTCTTGATGTAGGGTTTTTCACGTTAATGCTTTGTAAATTACATTGAAAACGTCAATATCAAATAGCAACAGATTTATATACTCGAAATTATATTGTACACTAAGTGACACTCTAACAAAACATATAATTCGAATAAAAAATGAAGGTATATTATAGTATAATATAATTATAATATATATATATAATAAATACCTATATAATATAGGTATTTAAGAATTATTTGAACATACGTGAGCAATTACCTGCGTGAGTTACTTTTATTAAAGTTCACAAAATATTAAATATACCACTGGCCACTTAGTTGCAGAGGGTTGCAGAGGTTATCGAAGCAACCATCGGAGGAGGTAAATATCGAGAAATTACCGGCTGTCTTTGCTGCCCTTCTTAAATTTGCAACAAAGTGGCCAGTGCTGTACTTTTAATAACAGGTTACGGTGTCATAGTTGCAGTGAGCTTGAGAAAAAGTGTGTATGATAAAATATCAGATATATCGTTAAACTCGAAGCAACAAATATTAAAAAATTTAACTTTGATCTTTATTACAAGAACAGAAACTTCTCGATCGAACACGTGGATGGAGAAGGGAGTAAACTGGCAAAAATTGCTAACAATAAGTACAATAGACTGTGTCCGGTAGCCAGATAAAAAAAATGTTTGGAACAAAATTACATTTGTTCATCGAAAATGAAGATCACCTTCATTTTTTAAAATGATATTAAAATTTATTAAAATTTAATGTATACATACATAGTGCCATTTAAACCCTTGATCGATGTTCTTGTTCCAACAAGGGTCATTAGTATACTGCGGATCTTTATGCATTAATAGCAAAATTGAGTAGATGGAATTCAAAATTGTTGTAAAATCTAAAAAATTGAAGCTGTCAATATATCATTTCTCCTCGATTAAAATTATTAAGAGAAGAAATAACGTTCAATTTAGCTTCTATTTCTTGCAATCGATGCAGACAATTTTTATTTTGCATAAATCTCCACAGTAAAGTCATTAGCAACTACAGGTTTATACCCAAGTGGTCGTTTTTTTCGATTAGATTAATAAATTTTGTATGTTTGAAGAAATTGAACGCACCTATTGTTGACTTAAAGTGTTCTCCTATTAAAATGTAGCAAGTAAATCATACGAAACAGATTGATATCATTAATCCAACAGGGGAAGTCCCGATCTCGTAAACTGTCGCGAAACGAAAATGAAAGTTACGACCCCACAAATTCTGGAAATTTCTTTCATGCAGGTTATTAAATTCCTTGCTGCATTAGATTTCAATATAAAGATGAATACAATCCTATCCGCCTTTCTTCGTGCGGTATTCGGCGTGCTCCGTCTTCTTTCTTCGAGGCGGAAGAACGACGCGACGCGACGCGACGTTGGCCAATAAATAGCTGTGGACAAATTGGTTCGCCGTTTAACATTTCGTTCGGATGTAACGACCTAATAACAATCAGACGTGATAAAGCGTGGAGGCATGCAGATCCATCGTCGAACGCGAACCTTTGCGAATCTCCTTCATCTATAAATGGAAACTTAGCTTCTTCAGATATTGGAAAATCCAAGGTAATAGCGGGGTCCCCTTAAGAAATAGACGTGGAAACGGGATAAGGAACACCGAGAGGAAAATTTTCCACGCGACAATTCCGCAATTCCTGGATTCGTCGTTTCATCCGACGATAATGGAAGGCAACGTCCTCACAGGCGCCATCGATCCCCCGATCGATAACCGACCACCGGTGAATTCCGGACGGACAAACCCCATTGGATTCGGTACATACGCGTACCTACATGCGCTACCACTGTCGATAGCTTCCCATCTTGTACATAGGAAGCATGTGTTTGAGGACATGCGCGCACTTCAAGAATTGAGTTCACAGTAGGCAGTCAGTAGCTGCTACTTTGGTGATTACATAATTATTTCAATCAGAAATTACAATTAACTAACGAGTTTATTGCTTTTTACCACGCTTATATTAGCTTGCCGAGTTGTTGTTGTATGCGTTAAATCTTGTAATCGAATTTTAAACCAACTCCCGATGAGCTAGAGACTTGAAACTTTAAACATAACTCAGAACTGGATGATAATGCAATATTAAAAAACAAATATTACAAAAAAACTGTGCGTTCAGGAGAAAAGAAAGATTTTAATATTAACCGTCAAACCTCGTCGCGCGACACTCGGTAGTACGCGATCGCGTTCAGCGATCCCCACTCCGCGCGCCAGCGCTCCCTACTCCACTATGCGTTCCCACTCCGACTCATCTCCACTCCACTGACCCACTTCGCACCGGAGGAGCTCAGTCAGTATGGTGTTCCGTTCATTCAGTTCCATTTTGGACAATTTCGGACTCCATCGAGAGACGTCATCTCTCGGACTCATCCCCTTGGATGAAATCTTGCGTTCCATTTAAAACAGACTAAAAAGTAGAAAATAAAAAAATATATAAAGAAAACTTTTTAAAAACCACGCTTATATTACAATGCACTAAAAATGAGAAAATAATTTGTTTAATCATTAGTGACTATAAATAAAAGCGTGGAGGGCTTACGAAGATTACGTCAATATACTTTAGCGCTGCAAGCTTTTATTTATAGTCACCAATGTCTAAATAAATTATTTTCTCCTTTTTAGTGTATTTTAATATAAGCGTGGTTTTTAAAAAGATTTTTTATATATATTTTTTAACTAGTCACTTCATGTCTATATTTTACACATGAAAAACAAATGAGAAGTGTACGCTTTAACATCGAGGGCGCTTTGTAGGTCGCATCTTGTTACAATTCACTGAGTTCAATTTATTTTATCAAAGAATGTACGTTTTCAATTTATTAACGTAAAACACGGACCAATCAGAGCGCTGCTAGAGACGAAGCGTGGGGAGTAGCGTCGTGGAGGGGGGAAGTAAAGCGGGGACACAAATTACACTTACAGAAATTCACAAAATTGATTCTTTTTTAAGTTCAAAACCAGAATACCCGTAAATCTTCTTCAAATTTTGAGATTTTTAACCGTCATCCGTCCCTCGTGTCAATCTGACACAGTTTTCCCGAAATAAGTTTATACTGTTCTGTTATTTGTAGGTTTTGTCCGAAACTTCGTGACTTTTATTTTTTTAATGCGATACACATAACCGAAAAACCTGTGATGTAAACGTTAACTCATCAATTTGATTAAAAAAAAACATTGAAACATAACTGTTTACCTTGTTATTTTATCGATTTTTTTATTACTGTATTAATTTGACACCGAGGGGCAGATTCAGTTCGTGAAATGAGCGACAGATGAATGCTAATTTTTCAGATTTTTAATTTTCTTTAATTTTTATGTGATCTTTCGCCAATCCTAAATTTCGTCATCCAGTGTGCGTAATATTTTGTGCGCGTACCTGCTAACGAGACTCTCGTACATGCAAGTGTCCAAAAGTAAACATCATTACTGCTGGCAAAGATAGTTAAGCAAGTAATACCGTAGTCGAGTAAAGTTATTAAAAGACGTCGATGAAATTAATCTGACTGATCCACTCTCGATGGTGGTTTGCGCCCTCTTCACTCCTCGAACAGTCAGAAGCGAGATTTCGCGTGCTCCAAGAACGCCACGCAGTCTACGCTAAACTACATACACATACATATACATATGGTTTAGCATTAAATCCGTAAGTTTCGAGACTAACTTTTGGCAACGAGGCGACGCGACGTGTCGTCTTGTAATTACTGTGTTCGTTGAAATTTGTCAATTCGGAAGTGTTTCGAGTGAGAAATAAAGTTATGATTAAATTCTCGCAGAGAAAAAGGTAAAAGTTTCACGGGGATTAAGTGCCGCCAGTGCGCTGTTTATAAGGATTCCTCTTGCTCGTACTTCCCCGTAAAAAATGGGTAAAGTTATTCCATTTAAGAAGACGAGAACGTTGAAAGTGGACTGCGTCGGGGAAGACCTATGAAAGCCATAACGCAGAACAACATCGAGCTGATAAGAAACAAGTATTGAGAGCCAGATGGTTTCGGGACAAGGGCGGGTATTACGATACCTTCTATATGAACAAAACAGCAGCGGGCGAATTTTATGCAAGAGTTTTAGCATGAAGAGAAGATCGATAGAAGAGTGGCCCCTTGACGGAGAACGACAGAAAGAGATTATTCAATCTAGCGTCATATAAAAATTTAAGTTCATCGTCACAATCAAAATGACAGTCGGAAAGACTCGGGTAAACTTGTTGATGTCGAGGTCACCGTTGTGAACACTATTTCTCTTTAAAATTTGTGGCGATAGCCCACATAAAAAAAGCTGTAAACAACAATCTTCTAGTATGTCCTCTGTGATTCCGACAATCGCAATTTTTCCAAAAATTTTTACACGTCACACGGAGTAAACTAATTGTTCTACCATTTCAAATGAATTCCAAACGGCATGGTCCATCATTAATCCCGTGCCGTATTTTGACGAGCCAGACTCGCGATGAAGGTTTTTAACCCATTGCCCTACGATTTATTTTACGGTTTCAGTGACTAGAAGTTTTTGTAGATCGTAATATCCTGAAAAAAAAATTAAACCGTCTTCAAAAAAAACGCACTAAAAAGTATAAAATAATTTCCATTTAATATATGTGTATACGCATGAACTTAAATACAATATAATATTTTTGGAGGCGGCGCACAAATATATTATTTAAATATAAATATATTAGTATTTAGAACAATTAAAGGATTTTCGTAATTTCCAGTGTCGAAAATTTTCAATTTTGCGCCGCCTCCGAAAAGATTATATTGTATTTAAGTTTATGTGTTATTAAGTTCGGTGAACATACATAGCAACAAAAGCGAAAAAAAGGCACACACAGATCGAATTGAGTTAACCTCCTGTTTTTTCGAAGTCGGTTAAAAAAGGAGAAAATTTATCTAAATTGTATGCCTAGATGTTCTCCAACAGCTGTGTATTAACAAGACCAAAATAGAATTTCATTTCGGTTTCAAGGAAATTATTGACATACATTTTTATCAGAATCTGTTCAGAATCTTCAACACGAGTCGGACACGATATTGTAAGGCACAAGGGGTTAACAAAGTGTAACAAATATGAATATTACGCGTTGCATTTTCGATAAAATAAAATTTGATTCGATTGTAACCAATATTTAAGCATTAAAGTAAATGTAGCTATCATAAAAATATACATTTTCCCGTCTCTCCTACGACATTTTTCGGGATAAAGACGTTCTAACAACTGTGACTGTAAAAGAAAAGGTACAGCAAGGGGTTAAAAGAGTTCTCGCCTTTCTCAGAGTGTCCGTATATTAACAAGAGTCACCGTATGTATATGCTGTGAAGGAGACCCGGAAGAAACAATTGGATTTAAAGGAAATATACGAGAAGTCCAGCTACACCTACCCGAGGCAATGGATGTACCAGCAAAGGAGAATCAAACACGGACAGGTAGAAATGCTAGCTAGAATCGGCTGGGAGCCGGGTCCTGGGAACAGACGTGAAATCGTGACAAAGACAGAAATGGTATGGTCCGGGGGAGACAGAGAGGGCGGTAGGAGGCTGGGCGCAAATTACTTGAGGTTTCCGGCAACTGGCGCTAATTGAATTCCCCGATGAATCGAACTCTGCATAGTGCAGCCGAGCGGAATATTGGCTCTTTTCAGCGGCGCTTCAAATGGACGGTCGCCGACGCGACCATTCGACCATCCGATCGCGCTTTACCTATCCAGCCAACCCCTCGGTGTTTCAGCCTTTCGGACCATGAGCCACGGTCTCGGTTAGACACGTTAGCTGAGCACAATCATCGCGATACGTTCCGTTTACGATTCGTCGTTCGTCGTCTGTGCATCTACAAGCACCGCGAATAATTGAAATCTCGGGGATCCGCAGCGCTGCGTGTGATATTGCGGCAGTAGCATTGTATACGCGGATTTCGGCCAACGAATTCGCTCGGAATATTTGTTATCGGATTTCTCTTACTGAGAATATTTTTGTCGGAGAGTCGATTCTATAGATCACCGTTTTCCAAAGTGTGGTACGCCTACCCCTGGGGGTATAGGAAGGGTTCGGAGAGGGTATGCACTGATTCTAGTACAACAATCCTGACGCAGCGGGAGTCTATGTTGTGTACAAACGATGTACACTAGAGTGGACCTTAGCTATACGTGGTGACATTTTTTTGGGACATTTTTTTTCATACCTCTCCCTAAAATTGTGTCATTGGGTATGGTATGAAGATAATTCCTGCAAAAGATGAAATTGATCGGATAAGGGGAAGACGTGCCACATTAGGATAGACCTTAGTCCCCCCCCCCCTAAAATTGTGTCATTGGGTAAGAAAATAATTCCTGCAAAAGATGAAGTTGATCGGATAATGGAAGACGTGCCACATTAATGTCGAAGTTGCGAAAAACATGAAATTTTATAGGAATGGGAATATTTGAAGGAAATACTTTTTATTATGACTGAACGTTCTTCTTGTTTAGTCATAAACAATATGGCACATGTTCTCCTTATCTGATCAACTTTATCTTTTGCAGGAATTATTTTCTTACCCCATGGCACAATTTTAGGGGGGGGGGGGGTCGTGAAAAGAATATCGCAAAAAAATTTCACCAGTTATAGCTAAGGTCCACCCTAATGTGGAACGTCTTCTCAACGTCCAAAGAATCTAAAATTTTCGATGTATCATTCTTTTCTTGCCCCGTAGCACTTGAAACAAGGTTTGAAAGCATTTTTAACTCTCAGAGACGGACTTGCCCCATTTTCGGGGCAAGTGCGTCCTAGTTGGCAGTTTGTACAATATCTTATCAAAATGATAATTTTAAAGCAAAATTAGAATTCTACATAATACTAATTGATCAGTAATAACTGTGGCAAGAGTTTGATACCAAGAACGTTAAGTTTTTACATACCAGAGAGAGAAAGAGGGCTGACTTACCCCACTACACCTTACCTCTTTGTAATCCTGCGTTTTTCAATTTTATTCGCAAGAATTCGCATGCTGATTGCAGCCAGAGTCGTCAGGTGAGGGGGGAAGCACGAATCGACGGGAAAAAGTTACTCTCTGCCAGTACCGGATTAGTCACGTGACATCGTGACACGTGTACGACAGACTAAACGAACCATGTGACCGGGTCGGGCGGAAGCGTGGGGAATTGCGTGTCGTAGAAGGGAGGATAGAGTGTGGGCACAAGTTTTAATCTGGAGACTCTGGTACTTACCCCAGAACTGTCGCGGAACTATGTTCTGTTCAGGGAATACTAGTCTGCATTGTAAGCCCTAGAAGATTTCTGACGAGTATATCAATCAAGGAACTGTCTTTTGGGGCACATTGAAACACTTGAAATGATAGGAAGTTGTTTATTTGAGGAAACAATATACAAATGTAAATACAAATATACAAATTCGTCGGTACACTCTTCGATAATAATATATACAGCTAGCTCTCGCACAACAATAAGTATGTACATACTAGCAACGAGACAGCTAAAATCCATGTGAACTGCACACTCGAACGAAATAATCCAAGAAATGGGAATACTAAAGAAAAATAAGAAATTAATGAAAGTGTCCGTATATCACAAAGTTCATTTAATGCTTGTATTTTCGGGCCATTGTCGCGAACATTTTCTGAATGGAGAGGAGAGGGAGGAGGATTTATTTTCTTTCTCTCCGCTCTCTTCTCGAATGGCTCGGGAACGAGTGTGAGAAATATTGGATGTGATTAAAATAAAGAGAAGCGGACTAGGGGTGACTCTGCGATTAAACGGACAGGACTGTAAGTAAAGTGCGTTCCCCTTTCGGAAAAGTCTCTTTTGTTGTCAACGAGATCCGACGGCACACCTCTCGGCGTGGTTATCGAATAGCTATATAAAATACTTTAAAAATGACTAGGAACTAATTTACAAATTCAAATTCCTGAAAATATCTTGAGATTGGTTTTTTTATAGAGATTCTTTCAAATAGAACCAGCTATTATTGAGTTAATCCTCTGCACTCGGTTGTCCCCATAAATGAAATAATCTACGAATGTTTATTATAAAGCAGCATCTTTCTTCTTAATGTTCTACATACTCTTAAGAGCAGTGACATTTTTATTATTGTGCCAAGAATAACTACGAACAAGCGTTCGCCATAACATTGAAAAAAGTAGAAAACGTGTTGGAATGTTTGAAAAAAATTCGAGGCAATGAAAAAAACATGTCGGGAGTTTTATCGTCCATTGTTGGATTGCATTTATGCATGCAGTTCAGGGATCGACTAACCAACCAACTGGGTTTTACATTTCAATTTTCAATTGTCAATATCTTGGAAACGAAACCGTCATTCGCAAAACGCTCTCCAATTTTTCTGCCATGCCTCCTATTTTTTTTATCACGTGGTAAAATTCAATTATCGTTTTGAGAAATGCTAACTCTTTTTCATGGAAAAATAGATGCGGACAGATAGCTGGAAACGGTGACAAAAAAATGTAATACAAATACAAAATGAATAAAACTTTATTGTTATACATAAAATGTTGATCAACATGTTGTTCAACATAAAATGTTGAAAATTGTGAGTGGTCCTAATATTTATTAGCCAGGAGCCGTTGTGGCCGGTTATAATAACTTAAGGAATAAACAATAGACAAACTCCCTCGGAAACTGTGCGAGCGAACAAAGCATAGTTTTATAATTCATAAAGATTGCGCGGCTCTGTACATAGGAAATTGCGATTACGAAGCCAAGGGTCTGAGGAGATCGTATATGTCTGTAGCGTAGCAGACGAAGAGCCGCCGGTGGATAATTACCTCCTTTTTGGCTGTTACCCTGTGTAATCCTTGTTGAGGGCGAACACAACCGTGTTTGCTCCGTGTCTGTAGTCTGTGGACCGCACCTTCGACCATTGCCCGGTTATTTCGCCTTCGTTCTCCCTTCTTCCGTGGTGGGCAGAGCCTCTCCGTTCGTCTCCGTTTCTTCTCACCATGGCAGTTCACGGCTCGACGAAATTAAATGAACGTGGGCCCCGGAAGGATCGCTTTGATGTCGGTCCACGGACGCAAGTAATTTATTTTCCGCGGATGTGGCTGGCAGAAGCGCGGTAACAACTACTAGCGTGTTCTTTGATTACATGCGTTGGACATGTTAATTTGCGCCCGGCGTCAATTTCAAAGCTGCACCCGTGTCGCCTACACAAACGCCGGCTGTGTCGTATATTTTTCGGCTAGGTCCACGCTACTTGATTCGACAATTGGCCCGAAGAGATTTCTACGAAATCCATTTATACTACCTTCACGTCTCGTTTCGCTATTAGCGGTCTGCACGATGCTACTTACAAGGCAACCCCGGTGACCGATACACGCCGGTTTTCATGAAACTTTACGCGAGTCTTCGTTAGACATACCTAAAGTTAGCGAGCACAAAGAACAAACAGCGTTAGAGAAACTTCTCGTGATCTACAGAGAAATAAAGCCTTGTGGCGGCATAACTTCCTACATGCGCCACAAGAGTGACAGGTAGTCGAAAACCTTTCCCGCAAGTACTCGGTTCCTCAATGATTTGTATATATACAGTCCTCAACCGCCTTCCGACATCCCAACCGTCTAAGCCAGGACCCGCTCGATAGCCTTACTTGATGAGTCCTCTAGCCGCCTAGGATGAAATGCTTCTTCCTTTTTCCTCCTCCCTTTCATAGTAGTCGAGCTCCTTTACTATCACCTTCCATCTTATATATCAGCTTCCACAGCCTAAAGCTGTAGTCAAGGACGTTACTGAAAAGATGAACACTTTACGTTCCAGCTATCGACGGGAGCTCAACAAAATTAAAAGTTCAATGAGAAGTGGATCTGGAACGGATGAAGTATCCTCTCTCATGACCGTATTCCTTCTGGATGAATATGGTGCCACCTTGGTGATCAATGTGTTAAAAAGATTTTCGTCCATACGCAAGTAATTTTTATAGTCATCTAAGGCATTGATACCGTTTTTACACCACTTCCTCATCATCCATACTGTGCGTTCCACTTTTCTCCTGCTGCCCAATGCCAGGATAATGGCCAAACAAGCTATTTTATCATTGGAAATTGCGCCAGATCCGCACTGTTTGGTGTCTCAATGTCAACTGAGCTAAAATTACGTCGTTCATACTGTCAGTCTGACTGATAGGTGTAGGGACCTTCGTGATCGAAGTCAGGAATAGCAGTCTGACTTTTCAATCAGACTATCAATCCTGATTGACCGTGTAGGGCCCGCTTAAGAATGTATGTAGTTCTTGTCCCTCTTTTATTTTAACCCCTCGCCGGACCATTTTCTTTACAGTTACAGTGATCGAAGCGTCTTTACGCAGAAAAATGTCGTGGAAGGGAGAAGAAAATGTATATTTCTTGTATGGCTGCATTTATTTTAATGCTTACATATTGATTACAAACGAATCAAATTTTATTTCATCAATGAAACGCGTAACATTCATATTTGCTAGACTTTGTTGAAAACTTTCATCACGAGTCTGGCTCGTCAAAATACGGCAGGGGGTTAAGGGAGAAATCAACTCTTTTATTCGAACCGGCCCTTCTACTCATAAATCAAAGACAATAGATATAAAAAAATAGCCAAAGTTATATCTCATCTTTTAGAAAAGCGTTTCGAGAAAATCATTTAAAATATTATTCTTTTTTAGAAAAATGATTTAGTTCAACCATGTTTAGTAGTGTTAGAGATCTAATAAGTCAGATTTGCATTTAGAAAATTTCACTATGGTCGTTCGTACGTAAAATGTGACAAAAACGTCATGTTTATGATTCTAAAATGTCATTGTTCTAAAATAGAAATAAGTTAAAAAGGTACGAGCAGATGGAATATGATTGTGTATATTTCACGGTGTTGTGCCCATAAAAATGAGAAGATCTTGCGCGGATGTAATCAAGAGACAAGTATAAAACTTACTTGTCTCTTCTTCAGACAACATCAAAGAACTTCTCAATGTACGTTTAAGTTTCCCGGAGACTCATCTCCAACTTTGACTTGACGAATGCCATCTAACTGGAAGCAGAAACTTGTTCAATTTCCCTAATAATTCTTACTCTTTTTCCAAGAACCCGTTCTCCAATTGCATGCGACTTCGTTGAGCTTGTTTTCTGCGTTCGGTGAAATGGCTGATATTTATTTCGGAATTATTATAAAACTATACAAAATATTTACGGAAACATTTTTTCATTTTCTGCGTATGACGCCGTATGTTTAATTTGCGGTGAACGATATCTTTACTGTTACTTTTTTGTTTGAAATGAATTGCAAATTGATAAATGTAAAATCTCTCGTTCCTCCACACCTATTTATCTCACTTGACCAGTGGTTTTAATTTGAAATTAAATTGGTGGTAGTTGTCGATAAAACAATTTATGACCTCTTGAATATACATGAATTGTGTGCATCTAACATGCAGATGCTTTTATTGTATAGCACGGCTCTGTATTTAATGCTAGCAGTTCATATTCCTAATCAATTAAATTTTTTACAAAGTACACTGAAGAGGTACGAGACAGCGGAAACATCGTTCTCGTGGCATTGATAACAAATTCTTCGCTCGTTACCCGAGGTCGTGTGAAAAAGAACAATTTGTGATATAATTTGATCTGTTATAAATAGACTGCAGATTTTTTATGCATTTATGACAAAAATGAGTAGTTGTAATATAGAACAGTAAACAAATCAGAATTTAAAGCCACTGCTACATTATTTTTACCCGATTAAACATATTCGGAGAAAAAATAAACTTCTATTTCATTCCAAGTTGTTGCAATTCCGGTAGAAAATTTTTGCTTTGCATAAAGATCCACTGTCTATTTGTCAATGTTGGGAAAATATATTTTGTGTATTTTTAACAGTTTAAACTTTTCAAGGACCGAACTGTGTGTAAAAAAAACTCACTAATCTTTTTTTAAATAATAATTTCAGAAGTTATTACATTGATTCTAAAAATTTGTTAAATTACAAATTAAATTGTTGTCGCTTTTGAACAATTTATTGAGGAATTTTCAACTGTGGATCTTTTAAAAAACGCTTTTAAAAAAAAGGAAGTTTAAAAAGGTTATTGTTGAGTTAATATTCAACGCTAGAACTACCGGATGGATAAAAGTTGTTTCTGATTTTTTCTTTTACAGTTACTGAAATTATAAAGATGTTAAATCAGAAATTCATAAATAAATATTTTAATGTGTGAACATGTATTGTATAATAAAAGTTGTAGGACATGAATTTAATTTTGTTACTGTTATGTAACAATGTATATCAGTCGAGTCTAGTATCAAGATTAAAAGATAAGTAGAACACGTGTCTACAATGTTTCATCTTGCACGTTTTTGGTTACATCTGTTCTGTAAAGTCAATATACAAATTGTTCGTAGCCCACTGCTATCAACTATATACGTCTGACAAACAATATATCACTGTATGGATTCCCCTCCTACAATGTGTAAGTGAAACGCAAAAAATAATTGACGTCTTCCATTGTACAATGTACGATTGCTTCGAACAGTACCGTATTATATGGAATCGTGCCAGACTATACGCAGAGTGCTACTACTGCGGAATTACAGTTCACTTTACGAGTGAAACAACCTCCTTGAAATCGGACTCGGTCTAGAGTATGGTTCATATTTCTCAGAAATATTTATAGCTAACGTTATCAATTATTTAGAGAACATAGAAATCATACAGTTAAACAAATACTTGTATTACGAAAATATTACAGTACTCACTTTTGTCTGTTTCGTGAACATTTGTTAACGAATATTCAATTTTCCTTTGTTCGAATTTTATTCAACATCGAAATACAACTAATTACAAAATATCGGCAACCGTTCGTGTTTTATAACGAAAAATGAAACGACGGATGTAACAAGTAAAATAAATTTTCCATTTATACTAAAAAAGTGAAAATAAAAGAATTTCAAGATACTGTTATATTATTTTCCACCTATAAAACGTATTAACGAAGAAAATAAATTTCTAACTCACTTCAGTTTGTTGCAATTCAGGTAGAAAATTCTTATTTTGCATAAAGATCCACAGTCTAGTTATAAAATTAGTATCGGTATAGATAGAAAAATTTAATATAAATTTAAATAAAATCATGATTAGTGACTATAAAACTAAAGACGTGGAGCGCTTACAAAGATTACGTCAACATAGTTTACCGCTCCACGCTTTTATTTTTATAGTCACTGATGTCATAATTTTATTTAAATTTTGAAAATTTAATTTTTCAATCTATTCCAACACTAATTCCAGTATAAATCAATACATTTCTCAACTTTTTTTAACAACATATCTGATTGAAGGAAAAAATGAAATATTACGAATAATGATATACGGTATTGAATCAAATACTATTTTCATTCATTTCATGATAGACGATTCAAATACATCACGATTTGCTTCTGAATTTCATACTATTGAAAAGAATACAAGTAACAATTTTAGTTTATAATTTTAGTTTTAATTTTAGTTAGTTTAATTAGTTAGTTTTTAGTTAGTTTTTAATTTTAGTTTTAATTTTTAAAGTAACAATTTTTTTTCTCTGTGTACACTGTAATTCGAACAAAAGTCAGCCTGCGTGAGTCACAAAGGTCGTGCATGTGTCACAAAGTCACGTGACGAATTCCTGACAGAGAGAGGGTAACGTTTTCCCCTCGATTCGTGCTCCCTCCCCTCGTCTGGCGCTTCTGGTCGGTACTAAAAGCTCGTGAAGTTTTGCATTTGTCTCCGCAGACGTCCCGTATTATGCATTTCGGAATATGTCATGGTAACGTTTTAACGACGATGAGAAACCGCACGCCGCACACCGCACGCCACACGCCGCACGCCGGAAGCCAGTGGAAGAGGCGCGAAACAATCGTCGTTACTCGCGCAGAGACAAATTATTCGTCTGGATCACAGTTACGATTATTAACGGGTTGATCCGTTGTCGCGTGGATCGAACAAAAGAGAAGCAGAAAGGTCTAACGAGAAAGAGAGAGAGAGAGAGGTGCGGAGCACAGGTCGACGAAGAGTGGAGGAGTGTGGAAGAGCGAAATAATGGCCGGGAAAAACGGGAGGAAGAGGAAATGGATACGATGACGGAGACACGGACGTACGGCGACGAGTCGATGAAAGAGGGCTAAAGAAAAGATGAGTTGCACGGTGTGGCGGGGGCGCGAGGGGGTGGATAGGGACATTTCAAGCGATCAAATGTGATCGAACAGACGCGAATACCGCGCATTATTGAGCGAGCGACGTATTATCCAGTAGTACGGACGACTGCATCCGGCATTATCGGAAACTCGTTGCTCGGGCTCGACGAAGCCGTATTTAACAGGATCCTGAATGAATCTCCCGGGCAGAAGCCACATTCAGGAACGAAATGACAGTATGCAAACGGGGTGACCGATGGAAATTCGAAGAGCTCGACAGGCTGATATACATACGGGCGATGCGTGCAGTATCGATTTCGGTACAAATATTCCTGCAACGCCGACTCGGAACTTTCAAACACGAACGATCTTGAATTAATTGTTTCCCGTTTATTTCACGTATGCTGCATTCATGACGCGACGCTACCACGCTGCCTCGGATTCGTTAATATGCGAACTGTTTTTCCATTTATTGAACTTTAACCCGTCGCCTTACAATGTCGTGTCAGACTCGCGATGAAGATTCTGAACAGAGTCTAATAAATATGTATGTTATTAATTTCCTTTAAATGGAAATGAAACTATATTTTTGGTCTGCGTGACTCGGCACACACAGAGCTGGGGAAAATAGTATTTTAATTAGTAAATAATCCTATTTATTTTAAAGTATGTGCACAACTTTGAAAATGAAATATTTTATTTGATGCAGTCATTTTTGATAATAAAATAATTTATTTGAGGCAATTTTTTAAAATTGTATTTTATTTGAAGAATATTGAAAATATTTGTAGTTTGTCTTTATTTTAAATTTCAACTTTAAATATTATTTTTCAAACTAATAAGGAAGGAAAGTTCATAGCGCACAGGTTTTTACAAAGTAAAGATCGAACCTGTGCGCTGTGAACTTTCCTTCCTTATTAGTTTGAAAAATTGTACGATCGAGATTAAAAATTCCTACTTTAAATATTATTGCTGAAAGTAATGGTTGGAATTCAATACATTTATGCAGTTTTTCAGAGTATTACAACAATGCAAAATGTAAAATATTTTATTTCGTGTTTCTAATAGAAATATTTTATTTTGTGGATCAAATTGTTGAAATAGAAATATTTTATTTTGAGGTTCAGATTGTTAAAATAGAAATATTTTATTTTCGAAATTGTATATCTTATTTGAAATACTATTTTTTTAAGCAAAATAAAATCTAAAGTATTAAATAGTACTTATTTGAAATATTTGTTTCGCTAAAGAATGCCCACCTCTGACTCGACATTAGAGAATGTGATAAATGTAAATAAAACGGGTTTTTATATTTATTTGGTTCTTCCTTTATTTATTTAATTGTCTCATTTTTAGTTTATAGGTTGGAGAGATATCTTTAATAGAATTAGTAAACAAAATTGTTTAAATAAAATAAGTAGCAGTACAGGAACTGTCCTTTGAAGTAAATTTCAAATAAAACGCTTCCAATAGTAAGTTATATTGTTGGCAACAAAATTGAAAAATAATTCAGAGTGCAAAAAGTAGAGCTATTGGGGAACATACAGGCGCACAATGGATGTAAGGTTTCTCCTCTTTTCAGGAAATTAAGAATAACAAAAAAAGTTTTAATCACTCAAATCGTAAACTAAATCGTAAAGCAAGGGGGTTAAGCAGTCTGTCTCCTCCGATGAATAGCAGAATCGATTTTGTAAATTGATCAAAGTTACGAAAATTTTAGGAGAGCGATGGAGTAGCAGTATCAGTACAAAACTTTAAATGCGTTTCCCTCGGATCGTGTCTGCAACACGATCAGTGTGAAACGTGTTTAGGTTGTAATCGAGGCGTTGCTGTAAATGTGAGGCAAATATGGTTATTTTTAATAGATAATTATATCATATTTGTTATCATTTTAATCAGGAGAATGTCACGAACATTTTGGTATCCGTTTCAAAACAAAATAATTAAAAATAAAAAAGTTTTGCTATTGGATTAGTATTGTTCCACCGACACGCTGCAGTTGGTAATACCGACACTATTTTAGCGCGAAAATTAAACATTTCTTTTGATTTAGAATATTTCCATTCCCTATGATTTTTGAGATTTTATGTTGATTTTATTTGGCTTGAAAAACTCGTGCGTATTTAATTTGTATACACCTATTTAATTGAATAAACTGAAACCTAAAAAAGTATATGCTCATAAGTATACATATATTCGGCATAAAATATAATTGCGTTATTGAAAACATAAAAGCTTCTAGAATGAGTTCCAAATAAAATGGAAATATTGTGTTTCATTGAAATTTTTGCAACACTAAATTCCGTAAAAAATCTTCAAATTACAGCACGTAAGCTGTGGCAGCGCATAAGCTGCAGAACAGGCCATCACGACACGTAACAAATTAAGCGAATGATTTAATGCTTCGCCACTTGCTAGACCCTGACAGTTTTAACACGTACGCTGCCGAACCAGCTGCCACAAAAACTCCAGAAAATTAATTTATGTAATGAAACTGCAACCGGAAAGTGACAATTTATCATGATGACTCTTTCAACGCTTCTGTCATTCGCAGATCTTAAACTTTGTTACGCTCAATATGTCAGCGCAAAAATTAAATTTTTAATTCGTACAAATAATTGTGTCGCCTACATGTGATTTGTCAAAATCACAAAGTTCCCTTAATTGCATATGAACCATCCAACATTGTTAATTTTTATTTAAAAAATTGGTAAGTTTGAAAAGTGTTCATTAAACGTTAAATTAATAGGATCTACTCGTGCCTCTCACTTATTATACTTTAATTATTTATGATAATTTATAATATATCAGTTCACATGCCATTAATTTTGACACTGTCAATGAAATTGATTTTATAATCAACTGATTCAATATGGCTGTGCTAAATATTCAGGAAAGTACGGTCACAATTGAAGTACGTCTCTATTCATGAAAATTCAATAACATAATGCTTGTTCAAAGTTATTTTTTTATAACCGGAATCATTTTGGAAAATACGTTGAATCAGTAAGGGGTCAACACACATCTTCTATTCTTTTTTCGAACAATATCATACAAATATTCATTCAGTTACTAAAAACTGTGTAATTCAGTAAACGTTCAACAGTTTTCAATTGTTGCATTTCATGTCATTCTCGCAGAATCGTTTCAATGGCCGACCTGTAAATTAATAAAAGCCGGAAAACGTGATCAATTCGTGACCATTCTGTCAGTGTGTACCACGCGTCGAAGATATTATGGAAAATGCTTTCCAATAGTTTGGAATATTTCCAAGGGAAATATAATATCACCTATGATTTTTCTGAATAAAAACATATTAGATTCTCTTCAATATTAAATTTTAAAAATACATACTATTTTCTTACATATATATGGAAACGATAACAGATCTAATAACATTATTAAAATAAAAAATGGAACTATTTTTTATGTTATTCAAAACTGGCCGACTAAATTTTATTGGAAATTTCTGGTTTTGAGAAACGAGTTTTTCTGCGAGTTGGCTGTAGTCCTCGAAAAATTGTATAAAATTATACAAAATATGTTGCTGAATTATTTGAGTATATTTGAAGGCGTATTTTTATTCGATAGAAATGATTCATAAAGTAAGATTTCAGGGCAATTGAATTATCAGGTTGCTGATCCCTCCTTGCAGCTGTGATAATAATATTACATAAGTAATTCAGAGATTGCAAGCTTCATTGCTACACGTAGCGTACAGGCAAAAGGTTATTGTACTCTGATTGCTTTAGTATACCACAGAAAATAGGTAAAACAAAACATCACGCAAAATTCATACTACTATTAAAAAATGAACAATTCCATCAACTCTCTTCGAACGGAACAAATATCCAGTTATTTTTCGATAATTAATTTTGCATGAAATGTAGTGCCATCGTTGAATTCAAGCCAATCAAAAAAGGAATCTTTCCATAAGGTTTTGTACATAATAGTAATACTTCTCTTAAATATGTGCTATTTTTAAAATTCGACAGTGATAACTAGACTGCGGATTTTTATGCAAAATAAAAAATGTTTGCATTGATTGCACAGGACACAGGAGTCAAATAAAAGTTGTATTCTTCTTTTAATTATCTTATCAAGCTGAAATTAATACATTGATGTCCTTAAATATATTTAACATGTCCGCTGGCTTAAATTGTTCGTGCACATTTATCTTATAAATGCATAAAATCCGCAGTCTAGTAATAACTAATATCATCTAACTTGCACGCATCTGAGTTATTATACAGGGTGTCTGAAAAATGTTGTATTGAATGATTCTATCTAATGAATAAATTCTTCAAAAGTTTTTGAAGTATTTGAAGCAGCGTTTTCCTTTGCGAAAATGTTCCCCGCGGTTTCGTTAAGAAGTTATTAACGAAAAACACGGGCCAATCAGAGCACGGCTACAGCAGACGGACTCCGGCTCGGCCAATGTCAACGAATCCGTGTTTTTCGTTAATAACTCCTCAACAAAGCTGCGGGACAAAGGAAAAAAAATACTAAAAATCGCGTCAGGAATCGCTCCGTGCAAGGAAGTGTAACATTTCTGGGACACCCTGTATATATAGCTGTACACATATCATAAAAGAATGTTTTTATACAACAGTAGATTCTGTGACAACCGAATTAATTGGACCATAAATAGTCTCGAACGAATTGCGAGTAAATTCAATACGAGTTTCCAGTGAAAAGATAAACAAAAAATCGATATTTTCTTAATTACTCGACCATGCTCCGGTTTGCAATTTGATTCTCTATAAACATTAAACAAATTAGAACGAACCTCTGCAATCGATCAACCTGTACACCAAGAGAAACACTGACCGCATATGAACAGGAACTTGCTTTTATTTTTATTGGTTACCCATCAGAGCAGACAAATATACGTGAAAAGAAATTAAGTGTGGCTGTGTTCCTCTTTCGTATCTTCGAAACGTGAAACGTACACACGCAGATATTAAAGGATATTCGATAATACCTTTTACAGTAAATTAGTTGTGCCGGAAATTCAATTTCACAAGTACACTTCTATACAGATATGTTTTTGTAGTTCTTTTAAAGAAATTCACAAAGAAAATCGTTATCGCATGACAAAATACTGTATATTTTAATACTGTGGTGGTAATAAAACAACATTCAAATTAACTAATTATACATAATTCGAACGCATGACGCATAAAGAATAGCACGAACACAGTGATATCAGTGATGTTTCGGCTACTGATAAATATTTTCTATAAAAAGGCTCGACAAGCTATATCTATAATAATCTATCCATAATTACATTTTTAATTTCAAATAAAAATTCTATTTTGAATTCAATTTAATTCCAAACTAAAATTCTATTTTGTCCTTAGTAATTTTTATAAAATTAAAATAAGTACATCTATATTCAGAATCTTTTTTCATGCATAAAATGCACAGTTTAGTTATTTCTTTGTTATCATTCATTGTCGTTACGTCTGTGTTACATATGTACATACCTTTCGTATTATTCATACCTTTTGTTGATTACTAGACTGCGGATTTCATGCATTTATGTAAGATCGGGTTTTTGGTGAATTGCCTCCCAACAACTTGCGTTCTCATTCTACCTTCCCCTTCCCCTTCTGCAACGCTATTCCCCACGCTTCCGCGGGTGGGTCACGTGACGCGTTTCGTCTCTGTCGCGCACGTGTCCGACGGTGGCAAAGAGAGGGTAACTTTTTCTCCTCAATTCCAGAGCACTGGTTTCAAATATACAGGCTGTGATTCTACATACAAAAATAAGTCGAGAAAAAGGGAATAACATTTTTTCGTTTGGCAGCTCGTTTTCGAGGAAATCGAGTTTGAAACTGCAGCGAATACACGTGCTTATTGCATAGGAATCGTCTGACCATGATCAACCAATACTACTTTCTGCATATACTGAAGCACGCGAACTTTAAATTCAATTTCCTCGAAAACGAGCTGCCAAACGAAAAAATGTTATTCCTTTTTTCGACTCATTTTTGCATGTAGAATTACCCCCTGCCCGGTTGTACTTCGATTTCCGGCCCACCCTGTATATCGACAGCAATATGTCCACATATTCCTCGAATTTGAATGCTGGGAATATTAATCCCTCAACTTTGACGAATTAAATAAAATTCGATGTGACTGAAGGTACAATTTATTGATCCGTTAACTCATCATTCGCGTAAGCCTAACCTGTAATTGGAACGATAACGGGCATGGTGCCGGTAATATTTGTTGGCACACTGAGAAAAAAATTCTGTCGGAACAAAAAAAATATATGTTGATTCAACAAGATGTACTATTGAATAGTGCCAATATCATATGAACTTATTTTAATATTTAATACTATTGAATTTCAATAGCAATACTCACTTCCGCCAATCATATAAGCCAATAAGCTTGACCATCAATGTTTTCAAAAAAATAAGATATGGCCTCGAACCAATTCCAGTATAAATCAATACATTTCTCAAATTTTTTAACAACATATCTGATTGAAGGAAAAAAAGAAATATTACGAATAATAATATACGGTATCGAATCA
>CM052297.1:2050278-2169882 GCA_028455765.1 Lasioglossum oenotherae
AAAAACATAAGATATGGCCTCGAACCAATTCCAGTATAAATCAATACATTTCTCAAATTTTTTAACAACATATCTGATTGAAGGAAAAAAAGAAATATTACGAATAATAATATACGGTATTGAATCAAATACTATTTTCAATCATTTCATGATAGACAATTCAAATAAAACCACGATTTGCTTCTAAATTTCATACTATTGAAAAGAATACATTGATATTCATCGAAGTAAAAGAATTACAATAACACGCGTGTTATTGAAGTAACTACTTTTTTTTCTCAGTATACAATTTATTGATTCGTTAACTCATCATTCGTGTAAGCCTAACCTGTAATTGGAACGATAACGGGCATGTTGCTGGTAATATTTGTTGGCAGAGATGTTCTACCGGGGACGTGTTGGAACGTTATAATTAAAACCAGTATCAAGATTGATTTTGCATTACGAGCAAGTCGTGAGAATGGTTATTCACGTCCGTCGGCGTACAGCCAGTCTGGAAGTCGTAATGAAAAAGAAACAAACTGCTCAACGGAACGAGACGGAGAGGGATTCATGGCTCGCGGAGGAGAAACTAAAGGCAAACAGCAATGTGTGCAACGAAAGTAACGGAATTAAGGAAGGCGAGGGTGACGGAGGCGGATATAGGTGGAAATGGCGGGCAATGGGCGAAGGGGAAGGGTGGATGAGAAACGTGAGAAGAAAAAAAAAGGTAGCGGAGGGCAACATTTTTCCTTCCGGTGGAAAACCGTTTCAAGACTTCTTCCTCGAGCGAGAGAGAGAGAGAGAGAGAGAGAGACGCGGCTTTTCTAAGGGAAAAAAAGAGAACGAAATGGGCAAGACGGTTCGGTTGAAGCTTCCTATTTCCTTTACCGGAAAAAGGAAACGCCTTTCCTCTCTTTCTTTCAGTTTCGACGAATCTGATTTACTTCCCTGCTGAAAGAGTTCGACACCGACGTAGAATAACTTGAAATAACTGTTCGTCTACTAATAGAGTTGCCGAACTTGCATAAGCTGGAGACTCCATTCTTATCATTACGAGAGTCTGTCCACTGCGGAGTCCGTGAACTTTTCAGACGCCCTCCTCGAGCGTTTATTCTAAATGTAGTAAATGCTCCGAAATACGTGGAATCGCGGAAAGGAGATATAAAAATCGGTGGAGCCGCGAAAATCATAGCCGGCGCTCCTCCCCACGGCAATTACGCCGCGTCAGTACGTGCGCCGCCCTTGAATGCATCGTTAGAACGTGATTGATCCATATTTCTGAGTGTGCAAACGTTTCCCTTTGAGTGATCACCGGTATACAAGCGGTGAGCAAACAACTCGAGTTTCAAAAAACGCAGCCTACGGACGGGCAGCCGTTTCATCGGGTTTTTCTCGAGGTTAGACGCGGCACGAATATAGCAGGCGAAAGCAGCGTTTACTTCGATACTAAACGAGTCACGATTCAGTTTTCACTGGGTTCCCCAAAGGAACTGCAATTTGCCGAAGAAAAAAGATAAGGATCTCAAACACAGCTGCAGCCTATTCGAAAACACTGTACGTACTGTCTTCATATGAAAAGCCGTACATCATGTCTTAAGGGTGGCTGCTTTTCAAATAAAAAGCATTCAAAATAATCATTCAAATATTAGGAATGAAAGTTCGTAGCGTTTTTAAATTAAAACTCGCTGATAAAATTAAGTGTGAATAACATGTGTGAATTAAAAGTGAATAACATGATAAGTCACCTAAAAAATGGCAAAAGGTAACAGAAGAGAATGGAAAATATGTTATTGAACAAATCTATGTGTAAATATCCTAATTTTATCTTCGAGTTTTAATTTAAAAACGCTACGTACTTTCGTTCCAACCCAATACTTCTACCCAAATATGATGGTATTACAAGATTCATTTTATTACAATAAAATATTTAACTCGGAATAACTTGTTTTGTTAATAAACTAAACGATTTTAGTTTTATTAGTACACTACGTGTGCAATGAAAGTTTTCTAATTAATAATTTCCATAAATCAACGATAATATAACGATATCTTTTTAAATTTGTTTAATGTCTAGAATTGTAGATTAAACTTCACCTTACAGGACCAAAAATTTTGGAGTATTTTGTATTTAATTCTGTAGACTTTGACAAGAAAATGCCAAAAATCCAAGTTTTAGTGTTAGGAAATCACTGGGTCAAAAGTTATGCGTGTTTAAAATTGTCCACTGGTAAAGGTGTCGCTATGTTCAACTTCAAACAACCATAACTTTTGAACCAGTGACAAATATAAACTTAACACGAGGATTAGGTACTTTAGAATTATTCACAAATGATTGCCGTCGCATAAAAAATTGTTGAGTAACACAAGTAACTAGATAACACAACATTAATGTCAATTAGGAATAAAATAAATTTATTGCACTTGTAAGAAACGTAATCGGCATAGCGAATTAGGATTACACGTGGATGTAACGAATAAAGGCTGAGTAGCCGAGTGTTCAAACAAGTGACGTTCCGTTTTGAGCATATTCATGCACATGCCCCAGTAATATAACGGAAACACTAAGTTTCGACAAATTTACACTGTGGCTGGTGAATAATTACACGCGAATGTATATTGTGAGAATATAGACAGTACAAAGACGAATATTGTTTTAGATATGCAGAGATTGTTCAACGTAATAATTTATTCGAAACGTTCAACTCGGGAATATGTTTTAGCAGTTTAGCACTGACTTGAACGATTTTTAATTTGGGAATTCGATCTCGAGAAAATTGCATTTGGCAATACATATGAGATATCCATCGTCTTTAACTGTGACATGACGTCATCACTAAATTGGACAATTAAATTACTAAAAATTGCGAAGTCACACTCACCGATACATGTAGCCGAAATACAAACTACCAGCAGTAGAACAAACTCCTTAGGGAACCTGAAATCAGAAGGAAAATAATTTATCGACTGTCTTGCGTTATTAATTTCCTTTGAACCGAAATCAAATTCGATTTCGTTGTGATCGGTGTACAGGGCGTCTCAAAAATGTTGCATAAATGGTGTTTTCCAAGTTTTGTAGTGAAATCTTAATATATAAAAATGGATGTTTATATATATATATATATATATATATATATATATATATATATGATTAATAGACTTCGGAACTGTTGGACCGATCAACATGAAACTTGGCACATATATGTATTTTTTCATATAGAAGGTTTTTACGCCATTCAATTTGTTGTAACTCGCCGCTGTAGATGGCGCTGCAATACATCAACTTCTATACCGTTGAACCTACCGCTATGAAAATTGGTATACATAGGTATTTGAGCACGAGGAATTTTTTTCGCGCTATCCACTTTGTTGTAACTCGCCATCATATTGACGACAAAACAGAATAATTATCTATACAAATAAAAATGTAAATGTCCGTTTGTTTGTAATCGGTCATCTCCGTAACGACTGAACGTAGAAAGCTGGGGTTTGAGCCATTAGGCGCCGCGTTTCCTCGGGAAGGTTTATGCGAAATCGGCATGCGAAAAAGTCCATTCGTTCAAGAGTTTTGACGACTTTTTGCACCGGATACAACGCTAACTGCTTACTTCAAGTTATGTGAATGCGGCGCGTTTGCGAAAACACTGATGTATAACAACCGATATGGTTTCGTGTTGATTTGCATTATCACCAATGCGTCACGACGAGAATCACCTCAGTAGTATGTATTCTGCTTGAAATTATATCGTGAAATATATTCTCATTGCATTCGAATTCAGCTGACTATTTAGATTGATCTGCGTTTCAATTGAAATATTTGGTTAGTATTTTTAAATGATTAAGTTACCTCTTTGTTTTTTAGTTCGTGTTTTTTCCTTATTTAATGTTTAGCAATTTTACATCTGTGTCAGGTAAAAGCATACTTTTAAAAAAATACTGAGCCACAGCAACGCGTGGCGGGGGAAAACTAGTATAAAATGAATTGAATATTGTTTTTTCCAATTTGAAGCATTTTAAACTATATCGAATGGATTTGGGCTGTTTTAAATTTTATGACAAATCTAGTTGTTAATTTTGAAAGGTGCTCAAGTCCATTCTTGGTAAGAAGACATATTATTCACTTAATAATTGCTATTACTTTAACAGGAACTGTAAATTTAACTCTCTTAGATACAGGAGTGTGATACATTGCTATCCTATACGTATATCTTTAATTTCATTGAAACGCAAACTCTTAAATATATCAATGTAAACTTAGATGGACTAGGCCACTTTCAAAATGAACGGCTCATCGGATGAAAAATTCTTCAAATGTTACTAAATCCGATTCTGTCGAGAACAACGGTTGCTAAAGTGACGATTTAATTAAGTAGCGTTGTCGCGACCGTAGAAAAGCTCCGTTGCGCAGTGTGCATATTTGCCATGACGCGTGACGTATGACACGTGACGACAGAAATGCAGCTGGCGCCTGCAGCGTCACGTACCCACACGAAACACGGGGATCGTGAGGACAATTCCGAGGACGATTTTATCCCTGCCGTCGTTCTCCATTTTCCTTGCAGCCTGATGCGCGGCAATTAGAGACACCGTTCTCGCATGGTTGGGATCAGAAACCACTATACGCTAGTCATTAACTATCTTAACGCATTACAGACGGTTTGCTTTACTGATTAAACAATAAATTATTTCTCTGGACCAAGAGAATTCGCGGTTAACCTGTGTACATTTGGTTTGGTAGAAATTCATTAAAATGCTCTGAAATTATTATGACGCAATAATAACTGTTCGAGGGTAATTAATTTTAACCATTATGAAAGATGATAGTACATTAATGAATTGGAAGTTTACTTTTAAATATGATCCAACAGCGAATTTTTTACAAGAGCATAATAAAACATTGATGCAGTCTATTATATAAATGAATAATGTACCGAAATAAATGTTGCTGGGATGCTGTAATTAATCGGGTGGCATTTTGCTGTTCCCCAGAAAAAATGCGTTATGATAAGTGTGATAAATATTATACGTTTATATGGCATTTATACAGTTTTAACTTTACATTAATAATATCTCCACTCTATTCTTACCATAAGGAATTTGCTAATTGATAAGTTGTGAACTTGTCCCTCATCTTGGTTTTTATAAAATAATCTACGAAAACTAATCTATTAAATTGATCACGTAATGAATTTTTCTTATTAAAATAAACACCATTCTTTTTTATGCAATTATCCATTACAATAGCATCACAGAATTTTTATACGCGTTACATTTTCTACTTCCGAAGTGGAAGAGTATCTGTTAAGGAAAACACCGAAGTTTTCCAATAACGGAACTGTTATTCCCTTCGAAAACTGGAATTTTCAAAATCGAATACTAGTTGCGAATACTAGTTGCGAATACTAGTTCTATTTGCATACCTGAAGCGAATATGTTGCTTTTCAAATTCGAACGGAAATTGACGGAAATATTTCTGGTATTGGAAACGGATTTTTGAATAGCATGCTTCGCACAAGCCGCTACATGTGCACCGTTTACATTTTTCACTGAAATTTTCAGTTTCATGACTGGAACGAATGAAAAAAGTATAATTTAATATACGAAAATAATTTGACAATGTAATTCTGCTTCCATAATAACGATTTAAAATGTTTCAATTATATTATATTGTCAAAACATTAAGTATCTACAAAAATACTCTTCTAGCGAATAAGATGTCACTGTAAACATTTTCAAATGAAGTTTACAATAGTGTTTATTTGTTATTTTATACGGATTGTCGGCGATTTCGAAGTCACCATGGTATTGATTCTATTTAAAACAGTGAAGGTGACCTTGAAATACTCTGGCTGTAAAAATTATTACCGCCATACTACAGATCTTCCTGTACTAAACAACATTTGTTGATAAGCTTTTACAATATCTCCAAAAATAACAGAGATATTCAAGTGCTAATTTTTGCAGGACCACCCTGTATAAAAGTTGAAATGGTTCCATAGTTTTCTGCGACCTGCTTTGTAAAGCTTTGAACGTAAAAATTCTTCTACGTTATAAAATGAACAAAATCCTCTTGCCAGACTTCGTATTTACCGCCTCCTACTCTCAAAATGCACGAACAATGGGATTAATTAGGACAATAGGTATTAATTTCCTGCAAGATCATATGACTTCACTAATCTGGATAAAGGAGGATTTATTATATAATATTAAGATCTTGCATAGTAGCAAAGAGCACCATCAGCATCCGTTATGAGCTACGGGTTTCCATTAGGTGCACCCCTGACCACTATGGTGTACAATGATCTTGACGTCTACCAATAGTAGTGCCGGGATAATTAATAAACCAGTCATGCGATTGGCATTACCTATAGCCGGACATGTTGTCTTAATCAAAATACCTATGGCAACCTGTCAGCAGTTATTCGTCGAAATTAATTAAATACTTTATTCATAATTTGTACAAATATTGGTTATTGCCTAATTTTTAATCGAACCTTCAATAGCAACAGCAATTCTCATTGTGAACTAACAAGTCACTCTCAATAACCTCATCTAATAGTTTCATTTAAGATTTGAATGTGAAATGATATAATGATATATAGCAAAAATTTTAAAAAAATTTTTCTGTCCGTGGTAACGCAGAAACCACATTTTCTGGAAATTGTGAAAGTTTAACGAATTTTCTCAAGGTTAAAAACCGTTCGTACCGTAACCTCCTTATTTTTCCCATATTCTGCAAAGTTTCAGCTTTAATTTAAAAAGAAATTCATCGCTCTACCTCATTTCTATCGAAAGTTATTTCTTTTTGAAGCGAGCTAAGTCACTTTTACCCACTGTGCGGCACAGAGGCAAGATGAGTCTATCGTTCTGCATAATCGTAGTAGTTTGCGCTCTTTACAAACTAACCAATTCAGAATAACCCCGCGGAAAGACCAGTTTTCGTTCGCCTTCGCGTGTATCATCGCCCTAATTGTTTTAAGAAAGTGGGTAGTGAGAGACGATACACTGAGAAAAAAATCCTGTCGAAACAAATAAAATATACGTTGATTCGATAAGATGTACTATTGAATAGTGCCAATATCGTATGAACTTATTTTAATATTTAATACTATTGAATTTCAATAGCAAAACTCATTTCCGCCAATCATATAAGCCAATAGCTTGACCATCAATGTTTAAAAAAAAAAAGATATGGCCTCAAACCAATTCCAGTATAAATCAATACATTTCTCAAATTTTTTTAACAACATATCTGATTGAAGGAAAAAAAGAAATATTACGAATAATGATATACGGTATTGAATCAAATACTATTTTCAATCATTTCATGATAGACAATTCAAATACATCCACGATTTGCTTCTAAATTTCATACTATTGAAAAGAATACATTGATATTCATCGAAGTAAAAAAATTACGATAACACGCGCGTTATCGAAGTAACTACTTTTTTTTCTCAGTGTAGGCTCGCTGCGCTCTCACCATCTTCTAAGGTGCGCGAAACGGTGTTACTCTCTCGTGGGATATACTTTAGTCAATAGTAAATTAGTGCTAAAATATCTAGACTGTACCAATACGCTGCTTTTCCAACTTATGTTATCGCACAGAAATGAATATGCCGATATCCTTCTTATTCGGTGTAGATTCGCCATTTTTCACGTTTTCCATATTTGACTCCTACCTCGTGACCCGAGGGACATATCGGTTTTCTGCTCGAATATTCAGCCGGATTTCGGTAATTCCTAAAGCTATCGGTCCGATATTTTTTTTCTAATGATTTACAGAATTTATCTCGATGATGAATGGACCGCGGTCGCTTTGATTCGGTCACGCGATAATAGGTATACCCGCCACTGCGAAATGGAAACCGCGGCGGGACGCACCGTATCGACGCGACGCATTGAACGGCGCCGCGTTTACTGTCAAAACGCGTACTGAAACCACTGCATTCCTATGGCATTGGCGTGTATATGTACACCGTGCACCGCAGAATGTCTCTCTATGTGTAATGTGTACATTATGTGTATGCTTGCACTTAATATCTAATGAAACCGATAAATGAACAGTGCCACGCTACGGGTCATCTCTTGTCGATCACAGCAACGAAAACCGGCAATTTTCCATGAAAATGCTATCATTGTTAGGTCGCTTCACCTAATTATACGACATTTAAAAGTGTAAAAACTTACTAAAAATAGAGACATGCTTTCTTCACGGAAGGAACTTTCAAATATGTCGAGATCACGGTAAGAAAATGTATAAACGTTGAACAATTTAATGAATTTTATTACAAAGGAGAAATAAGGACATATCTTATATATTTTTGATTTGTATTATTACATTATTTTAATTATTACTAGACTGCGGATGTTTATGCAAATGCATATTTCGATAGAAATCTGATAAAGCAATGGGACTTAAACAGAAATATGTTTTGTGATTAGAGAATTCCAAAAATATGTTTTTTATTTTGCATTTTTTTGCATAATGCATATGTTTTGCATATTTCTCTTGAAAAACATATGCAATATATTGTTGCATAAAAAAAATAGTGATCAAGCAAATATTACGATATAGGTTTATCATTAAATGAATCAATAGGAATATACAGTAGCGGACAAAAGTTTAAGACCGCTCTAAAGAAGACGATAACTTTTTTAATATTGTACTATATATATTGTAATATATATATATATATATATATATATATATATATATATATATATACTATATATTGTACTATATTAGGGTTTTTTAAATTGAAATATCTCCTGAACTACTAACTTTTCGACATACATAGGGTAGTACTTTTTTTTATAACGAATGTACAGCTGCATCGATTGATGTATTAAAAGATACCTCAATCCATTTAAAAAAAATGAAGGTGACCATTATATCTCTAAAAAAGATTAGATGAAAAAAAAATTTTGTTGGTATCTTATGAGCCCCATTTTACCATTCAACTTTGTCCTTCAGACATTTGACGTATCTTTAAAAACAACAAAGATATTCAAGGTGGTCAAGTTAGCTGGGACACCCTGTATTCCCAATTTAGTAAATTGAAATTTCTTAACCGTTTTAACGATACTCTGAAACCAACAAAATTAATTCTGAAAATTTCTGGGCTACGCGTACGAATGAACAGCACTCGAGCCTCGCATTTTTCCGTTATCGATTACACCTGCCTGTCGCAGCGTTCCCATGTATAGTTTGACAGTGACGATCCGATTTAATACAACACGTTTTTCCTGATTACCCGGAAACTGTCAGCACCAGAATGACGCACGGTATCCAAATCATATCGCGCGCGTGTTTCACGAATTTTCAAATTTAATTTTCGGGAAAGTAGAACTTCGTACGATCGAATTTTCGATCTCCTGCTCGTTCAACTTGTGCATTGTGGGTTTGCATAAACATTTTTGAAAATGAAAAACCAGGAAGCCTCTCTTAATCAGTAAATATATTTTTTTTGATTTCAGATCCTGATAAAAGCTGATGTAATTTCCGCTTCACAGATGTCCAATCCAAGCGATCATTCTGCAGTCGGACGAAAACAGTACTGACAATGAGGGTGCTATCGGCAAATGACGTTTGTCGTTAAGTCGTACGTAACTGGTAGTGGTCACACAGGTGTAGAAACGACCCCTAACGCAGTCGCAATTGTCACGAGTGGTAAATAGGTGCACCCTCATTAGTTACCACTCGTCATTGTTGCTGCATTGATGCCTCTTAACAAAGGAGACTCGAGAATGAATTCATGTCTGCACCGCCACGATACATTGTGGCAGTGTGCCTCATTATCATATGGACATATATACTGCGTTTAATTTCCTGTTCTTCGACGATAATTTAACGGTGCTTCTTGTTCCGAACCAATGGCACGAAACATTCGTTTCGCATTTCACAGTTCGTAGAAAAGTCGCCTCGCACATTTATATGCATACAATTAATCCGATTCAACAATAACTACGTTTTAACATGCGAGATGTCCAATATTCAAACCATTCAAACGAACAGTTTCTACATCGTATAACAAATGGAAACAGTCGTACGTAATCTGCTATTAAACATTTCAATTTTCATGAATTCGTATGAATTTGATGAATTCGTACCAAGTCCTTTTTCCTTTGTTTTTATTAAAATTGTTTTCTTTTCGCTTTCTTTCTAATCAGTAGTGCAATTAGTTATGCAGGATGTTCTCAGCTGCAGGAGGCTACCTAAATATCTCCGTTATTTTTAATGTCACAAAAGGAATATTTATGGAATAATTTAAATGGTATAGAAGGAGTTCTTATCATAGAAGAACAATTTTTTTTGTCCGGTTATTTGTTCATAGTTTTTTCGAGGTCTTCGTTATTTTTTTATCGGGCAAACTTATTTTCTATTTATTCCATCTTGTTAATGACTTAAGCATATCCAAATGTATTTTTCCAGCCGCTACAAGGTGGAATTAAAAAAATAAATGTTCCCGATAAAAAAATAACGATGACCTCGAAAAAACTATGAAAAAATAACCGGAGAAAAGAAATTGTTCTTCTGTGATATTCCTCCTGTGATACCATTTAAATTATGCTGTAAATATTTTTTTTGTGTCAAAAAAAGAAAAATAACTTTTTCATGAATCGACCAAACTGCTTAAATTTCTCTGTAAAGCTAGGAGAATTAGTTTAGTAAATGACGTCTAATCAATAAGTTGAGAAATGCATTCGGTTGAAGTTGTGATACACAATAATAACAATTGATTTTTACAACTTTATGTAATTAAACAATTTTTTTGTAATTTTACAACTTTTCGTAAACAACGTTTTGTAAACTCGTATGAATTATATACGTCCTGAAAATTCCATTGAATTTGATTAATGGGTTTACGAGTTATAAACGATCAAAAGTGGTAAATTCGTCGAAAATCATGAAAAATTGCAATTTTTACCACTTTTGATCGTTTATAATTCGTAAACCAATTAACCAATTCCAATGAAAATTTTCAGAACGTATCGTACCGGTTTACAACACTCATCTTTTTACAATTTCGTTATTGGCCCAGCTAAAAGAGTAGTAAAAATCAATTTTTACTATTGTTTTTCACAATTCCGACAAAATGCATTTTTTCAACATATTTTTTAGAGGTCATTTCCTAAACTAATTCTTCTAGCCTCGCAGAGAAATTTAAATCGTCCGATCCATTCATAAAAAAGTTATTCTGATTTAAAGTATGTGGAAACAGTTATGCTCCCCACTGTAAGTCTAAAAGACATCCCAGCGATGAAATGTGGGCTGATAGTACCGCACGTGCGAATCAGGTATCAAGATGATGAGAATACGGCGTCAATAAGGCCGCAAATCATCATCGAACAGGTAGATATGTCCAGCTCCCATAGAGTGAAATCGGTCTCCTACCACGCGTTAATTAGTTGACGCTAAACATCAGGACTACGCCAACACTGCCACACCAAAGGCACGTGTGCTAGCACTTCTCGCTAGCGTAATGGTAATGCTTCATCGCGATATGACTAAACTAACTTCCCTTCTAGGTGGACATGTTTAATAAGGCTTGAGCTAATTGCATCAACTATGAATGTTGCAGTTACCCGGGCAACGCGAATTGCATTAATGTTGCGGATCGGTGGTGCGACGTCGAACTTCTGCCCGCAGCTAAATCATTCATTAGGGAAGTGGAGCGCACGATACCGTATAAGCTGTCGATTCTACGGAATTGTAGATGTTTAACTGGTTACATTCGTTTCTCAGCACTCAACAGTCCATTACACCGTCCGTTTCCCTTCTGCTTTCAGAGATGTGCAATCTACATTGTACACAGGGTGCAACAAAATTTAGTGTCATGATTTCGACAGATGGTTGTACATCTTCGGATCGGTGGAGATTTGTTAAAAGAAATTGCCGCAAAATTGACTGACCTTGAAATTCAAGGTTAAATTTTTTTTATGCTTGTATCACATTCTACTTATCATGGGGACCAAACTTGTCAAAGGAACCATAGGTCGCAACTCGATCGTTCTCTTATAAAAGAATGTTAATTGTTTTGACGTCGTCTTCCATTCTTCTTCCATCGCATATAACATTCTTTTATGAGAGAACGATTAAGAGTTGCGACCTATGGTTCCATTAACAAGTTTGGTCCCCATGGTGACTAGAATGCGATACAAACAAAACAATTTGATCTTGAATTTCAAGGTCAAAGTCAATTTTGCGGAAATTTCTTTTAACAAACATCTCCACCGATCCGACGGTGTACAACCATCTGCCGAAACCATGGCACTAAATTTTGTTACACCCTGTACATACATGTCCTCAGATACCCCTTCTCAATGTTTGCTCCTTACATCCGTTTTGGCATCTCAAATATTCGAAGAGGTTCTACGCATCTCGACTAACGTAATGTGCATTTTTAAACAAGTTTTTGATGGATTCTGGAAACTGTTTCTAACGTGGAGCTTCGAGCAACAGAAACCTTTTCAAACTGAAGCATGCGAAACAACAATATTATCGAAATGCAGTGGGACTTCGTCTGTCCGTGCTAATTAGTGGAACATGATTGTTCGGATAATACAACAATTACACAGTTTCAGTGCTGAGCTTAATCCTTATTGAAGTGTGCAGTCAATCGTGTAGCGTATGGGTTGGTTTAACGCAAACTAACTCTTTGGGGATAGTATTCAGAGGATAAAGGATTCGAACATCGGAGGCCCGGACAATCGAGGTTCTACTGTAGATGAAAATAACTAAAACATACATGAAGAAATGACTCGAGAGAGAGAGAGAGAGAGACCAACTAATTTAATAGAATGGTCCATTACATATTAGCAGAATATATTCATATTCGAGAATATGAGAATACTTTGTTAACCCTTTGCACTCGAATGGCGAGTCTGAGGCGTCACTAAAAATTGCCATACCATTATTCAAAACAGTTTTAACATTATTAAGTTTGTCTGTACGTAGAAAGTATACAGTTAATTAATAATTAATAACTGTTATATAAGAAAACAGGTTCAATTTGATGTGCACAATATATAAAAGATCACATAGGACAAAAATGATCTGAGTTGAAACAAATATCTTGATTTTGGAATTCAAATTGTCCATTATAGCGCCATCTGTGAACCAAAATGCAAGAACTCTTAGATCAAATTTGTGTATTTTTTTCTGAAGAATCCAAATCTGCAATGAAAAATGGGGGTTTCCATTTAAGTTTTTTTTATCTTCCCCTACCCCCACCCCTTGGGGTTGGGGGTGGGGGGTCGAGTTCGGTATCATTGGATGTCCCCCTTCGCGACGAACAACTTTCATTACAAACTTGTTTGATCCGATGCATAGTTCTCGAGATATTTCAATGTCTTCAGATAAAATGGACACCCTGTATAATGGTATATTCTGATATATTCTGCTATATTTTGATACAGTTTGGTATATTCTGATATATGCGGATATATTCTGTTGCATTCTGGTGTATTTTGGTGTATTTTGGTGTATTCCAGTATGTACTAGTATATTGTACATATTCTACTATATGTTAGTGTATTCTAGTATATTTTGGAACAGAACCTATGTCCATCTTTGAATGCTAACAGTAGGTGCAGGTTCTATTCCATGCTAGAAATGGGTACGATCTATTTCTCTCTATATTGATAAGTAGACTGCGGATCTTTATGCATTCGTGAAAAAATTTATTGGGTATAAAGCAGTAAAAGAAGGAGTTTGAAAGGAGTTAGGAAAATTTAAGAGTACTGTGGTGTTGTTTTTAATGCATCAAAGTCGTTAAGGGATGAGATAAATTTTTATTTTGTATCTGCTGGTCACAATTAATGCAAAACATTTTTATTTTGCATAAAGATCCACAGTCTACTGATAAGGTATCGGTGCAATCACTACCCACACCTAACAGATGCATCTCATTGGAAATGAATGTGTTAAACGTTTATTGTCAAGAATTGGTATTTTTTAATGAAATATTCCGCGCAAGGCGATTCTCGCATTCGATACAGCGTTAAGGATGTTCTGGAGGTACAATGGGAGGCAAAAGTACAAGAAATTCGAAATCCATGAATATATTGGCAATGAAAGCCATTCATGAGTATATTTTGCATTAAACTTTTGCGAGTACTGTACCCTCTGTAGCTATATTCAGTGGTCTCTACGCTTGTCGCGTTTCCATGCTAGTGAGAGACAACACGATAAATTCGACGTTTTGTAACAGTTTATAATTTTTTTGCTCTGTAACTGTTCAGTGAATCCTAATAAATTTTGAACATAATTAATTACATAATTTTTACTACATATACAAAAAAACTGGAGTTTCTAGTTGCGTTTTTTCAAGGTTTAGATAGGGTTTGAAGTGGAATTTTATGAATTCTCCATAAGAATACGTGTTAAAATGTGCAAACCTTGAGTTGCTATAATTCTTAAACGGTGCAGTGAATCGAATCGAAACTTTGGTAATTGCATTAATTTAGTAAGAATTATATGTTGTCAAATTTTCAAAAATTTTGTTGCGTTTTTATATACCTCCAGAACATCCTTTTAAAGACATGTTCATTGATAAACGATTTATCTTCCCTTGAACACAGAAGTTAGCCGAAGATGTTTCGACCGGATGTTTTCCTCGGTAATGAAACCGGTGCAGCTGTAACGCCTATAATATAACGCGAGCCGCCGCGCCGCAGAGCTTTATTAAACCTGTCTGTTTCGTAGTAAACTAACTTAAGCGGTAGGCTAACGCACCGCTGTTAGAAATGGTGGTTTTGATAAGTAAGCTCGAGGACCAAGCCGGTGGTACCTCTCGTGAGCAATCACGGCATACGCTCGTTACGTTTAAACGGCTCGTTAAAACCCAGCAACGTGTCATTTTCTGGTAAATTCTCGTCGCTTGGCCGAGGCACAAGTCTACGGCGCGCAACGCGGCACGGCGACGCGTCGAGAAAAAACAACGAAAGAGCTCGTTAACAAATTCTATATATTTACTGTGACGTTTGTGCAGCCGGTGGAACACCATTCAGTAATCGCAATTTCTATGTATTAGGTTGGAAAGAATGTTCGTAGCGTATTCAACTTAACAATCGTAGATACAATTAAGGTATTTATTCATGTGTTTATTCTATAACACGAGAAGTTACCGCGATAATGGCAAAATGTAACAGGACAGAATGGAAAATATGTTATGAATAAATTTTTGAAGTTTAACTTTCAATTTTAATTTACAAACGCGAAGAATTTTCGTTCAAACCCACATTTTCCTGTTCTTTTTGTTAGATTTCTTGAATGGATTATTTAAACTCGTGTAATAACGAGACAGACGCGTGATAAACATTTCACACGAAATCTAACAAATGTAAATTTAATTCATTCTTTTTTAGAACGAAATAAAATTGTATTATTATATCTAGACTGCGGGTCTTTATGCATTTATGAAGAAATTGGTTGAGCGAAATGTAGAACAGTAAAAGATTTGAAAAATTCAAGAATGTTGTAATGTTGCTTTTAATGTAACAAAGTCGTTCAGGGGTAAAATCAATATTTATGTTATTCCTGCTTCCCACACACACACACAATCATTGCAAAATATTTTTATTTTGCATAAAGATCGGCAGTCTAATTATAATAATTTTATTACAGTTTCTTACTTTTTATTCAGTGAATTTTTACAATTACAATTCTACATTTTGTATCAATTCAATGAGTTACGTTCTTTTTGATAATTATCTTTGCCAATTCAACGAAGACCAATAATTAATTCAGATTTTTATAGCGATTCCCAATATGGTAGAAACAACAAGCACTGTTTTACCTGATTATTCTACGATCAAAACAATTCTGCAACCTCGATTAGAAATTAGAACGTAGGAAAATGGTAATTCGAATAATGAAGGGATTCAGGAGAGGTAAGTATAATAATATTCAGGTTGGGTTCTACAATTTTTATTTCACTAGAACGAAATTTGCGACATGCGGAGACATGAATTTAGCTTTGTTGATGCGTTCTCCCACTAATTAAGTCTTAATCAAAGAAAGGTATGCCACATAAACGTTTCTCTTCTTCCACTCTTGCGGATAAATTTTGGGGCAATATCTGCTGGACAGTATACTTTGGGAAAGGAATCTAATAATAAATGAAGTGTTATAGTTGAATGTAGAAAGGTAAAGTGAAGTTGAAAACAGACACTCTAATAGAACGAATACTGTACGGAGTCTCTTTATGAGGGAAATTTATTCGAATCGAGGGGAAACACCTTCTCTGTCAAACTCCAGTATATTCTGGTATATTGTGATACATTCTGGTATATCCCGGTATAATGTGGTATATTCTAGTATATGCGGATATATTCTCGTGTCTTCTAGTATATTTTAGTATAATCTAGTATATTCTGGTATATTCTAATATATTCTAATATATTCTAATATATTCTAATATATTCTAATATATTCTAATATACTCTAATATATTCTAATATATTCTAATATATTTTAGTATATTCTAGTATATTCCAATGTATTCCAATATGTTCTAGTATATTCTAGTATATTCTAATATATTCTAATATTTTCTAATATATTCTAGTATATTCTAGTATATTCTAATATATTCTAGTATATTTTATAATATATTTTCTAGTAGATTCTAGTATATTATATAATATATTCTAGTATATTCTAGTCTAGTCTGATATATTCTAATATATTCTAGTATACTGTAATATATTCAAATAAATTCAAGTATATTCTTTCTATAATATATTCTAGTATATTCTAATATATGTACTATAGATTATTATGATATATTCTTTTATATTATAGCATATTCTAATATATTATAATCAATTCTGATATATGTTATTACAGTATATTCTAGTATGTTCTGGTACAGTCTGGAATATTATAGTATATTTTCGTATAATCTACTTAATTCTAATATATTCTAGTATATCCACGTATGTTCTGGTATATTCTAATATATTCTGGTCTATTCTAGTACATTTGAGTACATTCTAGTGATTGATATCCATACTACATTTCGCATTGCGCACGTGCAAATCGTACTCGGTGGAAAAATATGAACAATTGTGCACAACATTACGAGAAAAAGGCACGCTAACAGCTATAAAAAAATCGTAGTAGGTCGCTCATGGAGAAAACTCGTAACAGAGGGCATTGGCCTTTGCGTTTTTATTGTATGCGTAAGTACATCTGGCTGCTTGCACAGTACAGAAGTCGAACTTTCCATATGCAATTACTTTGAAAAATGTGAATAAGATTCTTAATGTAATTTGATGCAAAGAAGAAATCGAAAAATACAATGTATAATTTTCTATACTTCAAAAACTATCCTATCCAATAACACTGTCCAACAAATTTCAACATTTTTTATGATTTCAATTTACTGTTTGGAACCTTCTTATTGTGGAGTTCTTTGCGCTGATTCCGAATATGTCCTCAATTTTTCTCCTATACGCACAGTTTTTGAGAATCATGGCTTTGAAAAAAAAACAGATTTTCCAACTTTAAACAAATATTCTGATGTTATTATAAAAGACATTGAATTGTTCTTTACAGCAATAGATTCTGTAGACTTTCCCGACTACAGTGATATCCAATATTAATACATTATGATTGTTTAAACATGTTTAAACATGTTTTTGCAGCAATTTTTGTTTTTTTGGTATACATATAACAACTACAAATCGCGAGAAGATGAAAATAATGCCGACTATGATAAATCTTAGCTTGCCGGTGCTTATTTCATCAACTGTGTACGCGTGCTAATTTAATCAATGTGTCCAAAGAAGATCCAAAAGATGCAAATCGCACGAGCGAACAATCACTACCACATGTTCCGCTGGCCTAATCCATCTTCCAGCGAAACTTCCATCTCAGCGTTGACTAGCATCTAAACGAGAATGGGCAGGTGCTCCATCATGTGTAAATTATACGTCTCAAACTTGTTGGTGTCTCCAAAAGTCCTAGCGGCGCGTATTTCAAGGAATTGTGATATATGGCACCCATGAGTCGCTTAGGAAAATACAGATAGGCGTTAACAAATTTAATACTACCTACGTTACTTCCTAACGCAATTACCCATGCGTCCGAACATAATAGATTAATGACTCCTTTCAAGTTAATGATCGACTATCTGAACCATTCAGGGTTCCAGTTATTCGAATTATACAGGGTGTCCTAACAATTTGGAAATAACTTCAGTCATATGAAATAACTTTTTTCTTTGCGTGAATGTTCTATACGGCTTTGTTAATTAGGAGTTATTAGCGAAAAACACGGACCGCGCTGTGATTGGCCCGTGTTTTTCGTTAATATTAGGTTTAGAAATTAATTCGGTGCCTTTTTAAAACAATATTTATTTATACTTTAATCATCTGTTATTGTTCGAAATAGTTTCCATTATTTTCGATGATTTTGGTCCATCTTCCAAGCAACTGTCGAATTCCTTGACGGAAAAAAGATGGCGGTTTTGCTGTAATGAATTCGCCAATACATTTTGCACCTCTTCCAATGTTTAGAAATTTCCATCTGCTAAATGATGGAGTGATCGGAATCAATGAAAATTCAAGCAGAATTCAATTCGTTCATCAAAATCAAAGCAGAACAAATCATTCCAGCGGCTTCGGAAGCATTTTTCTTTAATTGAAAGGCAAACAGTATACAGTGTATGTGATTCTTGTCTGACGCCGCCATCTTGCTTACTAATAGTTTTTATTTAGACTAGATCTCAAATGTTTCATAACTGTAAGTGTTGGTACTTAAACGTTACAAAATGGCGGACGATTATTTGTATTCAAACCAGAGTTATAAATAATTTAATATCAAGGCAACGAATTAATTTCTACACCTAATAACTCCTTAACGAAGCCGCGGAGAATATTTTCGCGAAGGAAAAAGTTGCTTCAAATAGAACTACAACATTTTTGGATCGCCCTGTATAGGTCGCATGCACCGCAGTTCGCCAACTTAGGTTCCCTTTTTCTTCACGCTTCCAAAATTCATATTCATAATCGGAATAGCGGATGGGCCGAGAGTTTTTGCAATTTCATCACCAATTTGTTATCGGTTCGTTGAGCTTTACCCGGAGTTTTCTAAAGCCGAGAAATTTATGGCAATAATTTATCTTGGGAAGGGGAAGGCCAACTGCTCGATGAAAATATGAACATAGTAATAGAGATTTTTGCATCAAAGCGTAACAAGATTGGCTGTCCACTTATTTTCCTTTTAGATTTTCTCTTGTAGAATATGCAATACATATTACCAGACCATGTATACGGTGTGTAAAAATGCAATATCGCAAGTCGGCAATATTACTTCGCTTGAGTTTATACCGTGCAAAATTTATATCGCGAATAAACAGTAATTTGTATTCATCCGTATTATGCTTAAAGTATTACGGTTGATCGATACTATCTGCAATTACGAAAATGATTTAATATACGTGCGTCTGCAGTCAATATTCTGTGTGTTTTACGTTATTGATAAATATTGTACAAACACTTTGTTTTTAACCGACATCGAAAAAGGAGGAGGTTACTCAATTCGATCTGTGTGTGCCTTTTCTTTATTTTTTCGTTTTTCGCTTTTTTTTCTATGCATGTTCACCGATTACGCCGGGGTGGATGGACCAATCGGAACGAAACCTTTTGCATCTTGTAGAGTATGTCTCCGGAGTGGTCCCGTAAAAAAAATGTTGCATTTTTTTATTCCTCACGATTTTATTTGCGAAAAATGAATGATTTCATGTATGTTCATCGATTACTCCGAAATGGATGGACCAATCAGGACGAAACTTTCTGCATTTTGTCCACACACGGGTCGATCGTCGATTCGGTCGACGCGATTACAGTCGCATGCGATTCCCCTCCACGTGACTTCCAATGCAAATGAATGGAGACCAATCGACAGTTGGCGCGCCAGTGTTTTTCGTTAATGACTCCCAAACAAAGCCGCGGATAACATTTTTGCAAAGGAAAATGTCGCTTGAAATGGTCTCAGGAACCACCTCCTTTCGGGATTTTCGCGAATTTTGGGACACCCTGTATATATAAATTATAAATAAATATAAATAAGAAAGAGTAAAGTAAAAATGAACGAGTAATAAAATCTCGAGTAAAGAAATATATATTACAGTTACAGTTTTCATAAATATTTATACAGAATGAGCTCTAACACATTAGCTTAGCTGTACTGTGACTCCTCAACAGACTATAGTAATTTTCCTACAACCCTCATCTGCTAGACAATCTAATCTTGGAATATGGCATGCGTTATCTGAAGCCGTGCCTGTGAGTATGATCTAAGGTAGAAACTAATTAAAACAAAGATATGTACAACTACTGACAGAGCACACTGTGCGACGTACAACATATCCCAACAAAAACATTCTGTAAACAGGAGCCAAGTTCTTGTGGCCGTAAAAAGTTGTGAGATCAAAGAAAATACGGCCAAGTTCGTTAGCTTAGGAATACCTCTTGCAATACTGAAAAAAGAGTTTGTAAAAATTAGTTTAAAAGAACACTAATTTTTTTTTTTTATGAATTACAAGAAGGGCTGAATTATTCAAACTTGGCCGTTACTTTTTAATCCAATGGCTAGAAAAGGTGTTAGGTAGCGGCCAAGTTTGAATAATTCAGCCCTTCATGTAATTCATTAAAAATTAAATGGTGTTCTTTTAAACTAATTTTTGCAAACGCTTTTTTCAGTATTGCAAGAGGTATTTCTAAGCTAACGAACTTGGCCGTATTTGTTTGATCTCACAACTTTTTACGGCCACAAGAACTTGGCTCCTGTTTACAGAATGTTTTTGTTGGGATTTCATCCATTTTTGTTGAATCGAAGACTAACACTCTGCTGACGACGCTCAGATCCGTTTGCCCCCCCGCCGCTATAGACGATGCTCGGTGTAGTTTTTTTTATTGTTTACGTTAGAGCGATGGTTTTTTTCATCATTATTTATTGCGACTTCGAAGCTAATAAAACGTATACTTACGTATACATTTATATGTTATGGTGCTATGTTCTATCCTACGTACTTATTTCGTAATGTTTTTTATCAATACCACCCCTTTAAGGTGTAAAATTTCAAACTTTGACAATTATTCCTTTGAAGGTTTATTATGGTAGGCCTGTGTGCCAAATTTCGAGCTTGTACGTCAATGGGAAGTACCCAAAAGATTTTGATGATCCGTCAGTCAGTCAGTCAGTCAGTCAGTCAGTGACAAATTTAGCGATTTTTGAGGTCCTATATCTCGGAACCTACTAATGTTGGAACATTAATGTTTTGTCAATATTCAGACATGATAGCATTTAACAAGTGTACGAAATTACATATCTCCATCTGCCTCCAGTGCCGAGTGATAAGCCTCTAAAAAACGGCGAAGTTGTTTCGTGTAAAAGGTGGTAGTGCAAGAACTTGGCTGGTGCACTACCGTGCACCTAGATGGTATACCCTTGGATAACACATTTTGTATTTGCAGCAGAAGCAATTCCGGAGCAACAAATTTCAATAGGAATTTATTTGAGAACCGTTCTCTCTGCTAGCCGGGAGAAAATTTAATGGATACAATGGCTCTAATCGTTGCCATAAAATTTGCTATCGCGCCGGATGCTCAAGTAATAACGCGCGAGGCATCGTTGCCTATGCAAACGAAATAAATCAAACTGCAAACAACACCGGAACCTATAACGCGGCACCTGTTAATTACAGCCGCGGGTTTAACCGGAATTAATTCTGAGACAACGTTAGCCTGCTCGTAAACGGACGACAGCATAGAGCGAGGGTGTCTGGCGACGGCGAGCACGAGTGGAACACGTTTCATCGTACCGTAAGTAACTGCCGCACGATACGGACATCTCCGCGTTGATTGCATAAATTATTAACGTTAGTACCACTGCCAGGCCAACGTTGAAATACGCTAACCTCGGGTATACGCGAGGCCCTTAAAACGAAATATGAAACTTTATGTACGCGGCCGCCCGTTCCGCGATGACGCAGAACCTTTGCCAGCTTCCCTTCACGTTTAGGTCAACCATCGTTTCCGGAACCGAGTGAAATAATAAATTAATTAAAACCTATTGCAACACCGCAGAACGTCCACAAGCCTGTCCGTGCTCCCTGCACTGAGAAAAAAAGTAGTTACTTCAATAACACGCGTGTTATTGTAATTTTTTTACTTCGATGAATATCAATGTATTCTTTTCAATAGTATGAAATTTAGAAGCAAATCGTGATGTATTTGAATTGTCTATCATGAAATGATTGAAAATAGTATTTGATTCAATACCGTATATTATTATTCGTAATATTTCTTTTTTTCCTTCAATCGGATATGTTGTTAAAAAAATTTGAGAAATGTATTGATTTATACTGGAATTGGTTCGAGGCCATATCTTATTTTTTTGAAAACATTGATGGTCAAGCTATTGGCTTATACGATTGGCGGAAGTGAGTTTTGCTATTGAAATTCAATAGTATTAAATATTAAAATAAGTTCATATGATATTGGCACTATTCAATAGTACATATTATTGAATCAACATATATTTTTCTTGTTTCGACAGGATTTTTTTCTCAGTGTAGAATGAAAAATTGTTTTGATGAGGTTAACGCTTAACCTACCGGGCCATAAAAGTAACTGGTACAAATTCCCTAATAAAAATGACAATATTGATTTTGTGCTCTACTAAAGACATTTTTATTATTTTAATAATTATAAAATAATATACCTGGAGCCAGTCATTTTGACCGGTTAGGTTTAGTGTTAAGTCGCTTTCGATTAAAATAGTAGACCAATTAACCCGCGAACGATAACTTCGCAGATAGAAAACGCTGTGCAAGTTCTGGAGCGCTAAAGCACGAGAGGCATCGTTGGACAAATGGCAGAATTTGCTTTATCGGGGCCCTGAGGGTATAGCAGTAACGTTTGAAGCGCTGAAGACAACGTAACGCTATGTCTCGCTATGTGTCAACATCGCACGAAATATGCAGTGAACGTCGGGTCCCCTCCAAGCTATGCCCACACCGCCAAGAACGCCTTGGGACGTCGTCTTTCTTCGGAATATAAAATCTAACTTACTAGGTCTATTCGAAAAATCGCCTCTCCGAAAACTTTTCCATAACTTTAAAGCGGAGTATCATACGACAAAGGGAGAACAATTCGTGTTTTAAACATCTATCATTCTAAATGGCGATTCTAATTCCAAATGTTTTTTTCATCCAATTATAATGAGCATTTATAAAGAAATTGGCTGGGTGAAATATAAAGAAAGATGACAAAAATGTAAGAATATTCTATTTCCTATTTCTATATATTTCCTCTATAACATATGTCAAGGTCAAGGTCATCGGAGCTGCCTCCCCTAAACGTAAGGTTTACCAAAATCGCTGTACCATTATTCAAAATATTGTTTACATTATTAAGTGTGTCGATATCTAATCAATTACTGAACATTTAGGTAACAATACCTGATACGAATCAGGTATAATACCTCAGAGGTATAGTATGAGGTATAATAATAAAAATTATCTGCATCCATTGCAAGGCATCGAAACTAAATTAAACGTTATTTCTTCCCTTAGTGATTCGGATAAAGAAGGAATGATAGTAAATAATGTCAAATGAATTCTACGCATACTTTGAATTTAAATTATGATGTACATCGCGAGAATCGCGAAATATGTACAATTTTCCATAATTTTCATACACCATACCGGTTCCATTTAATTAACTATTCTAACTGAAAAAGGCTACTGAAACGGGCCATGGTACGCAGCGATTTCTCGTGAAATATACGGTGAATATTTTGCATGTTGTTCAATTATTTATCAATTTTGCCGGTACGATTGCGAGAGTTGTTGCAGATAGATTCCAGGTTATATTAAACGCTTCAGTTTAATGTTCCACTTGCTAAACGTTCCAAATGTAAACGTTCGATATTTTCGCGAATCGTTGCAGGCATGCATACGCGTTTTCGAAAAGCACTGACCAAATCCATGAAAGGTAAGATAGTCTTTTTTTAAATAGGAAAACTTTATAATGTTTATAATATAACGTAACTTTATAATGTAAATGTTTCATGATATTTCCGCGTTTACATTTCCTGAGGCGAGTTTGCTGTAGACTCAAAAGGTATGAAATGAAAATATGTATTAGTAATGTATCAAATGTCCACAATGTTCCGTTCCCGGCGTACTAAATAAACTCCAGCAAAAGAATTGTTTTTCCAACGACATTTAGCAGGCGCGCGCGTATGTGTGTGAGCTTTTCTGTTTCAACAAGTTGCAAATCATATGACCAGCTCGGGACAACTTTCCTAGTTCAGCCTGGCGCCAGCACAGGCTCTCTTACAATTAGACGCCTAATTTCAAGAACACATTGTACAGGATGTCACAAAATTATATGTCGCGGACATCATAGCGCGATTCTACATGATTCTTAAACGTGAAGAGCAATGCGAAAAACCAAATTTCTTTTTTAAGATTAACCCCTTGCCGTACTTTGACGAGCCAGACTCGCGATGAAGATTTTTAATAAAGTCTAACGAATATGAATGTTACGCGTTTCATTTTAGATGAAATAAAGTTCGATTCGTTTGTAATCAATAGTTAAGCATTAAAATAAATGTAGTCATACAAAGAATATAAATTTTCTCCTCTCTTCGACGACATTTTCCGGGATAAAGACGTTCCAATCACTGTAACTGCAAAAGAAAAAGTATAGCAAGGAGTTAAAAAAGTTTTTGTCTTTTTCAGAGTGTCCGAATATTAATAAGAGTCACCGTATGTATACGCTGTGGCAGAGACCCGCAAGGAAGAATTCGATTTAAAGGAAGAAATATATGAGAAAAGGCTACACCGCAACGATTCACATCGACGGAGAAATTGCGCGGCCATGTTTCTATGCTGCGAGCGGCCTGGTCGCCGACCGTCGCTCGCAAAAACGAGTTGCTTCAGCTGCCACTCTGAATGTTGACGATTCTTTTCAAACTTTGTATGACGCCAGGAAAGGGCTCGGTATAATTTAGTCGCGATTACATGCTCCGCTTTGTTTACAGACGCGAACCAGGTATACGCTGTTATTTCCGTGGAAAGGTGCTCTTCAGCATAAAAGTCGGTCTAGCTCGAGGGCAGATAAACAGAGAAACAGTAGCTGCTCCGACTGCTTTTTATCAGGCTCCGTTTTATTCCGTTTTCGTTTTTCCTCGCAGACCGGCGACGTTAAATTTTAGCTTCAAGACGAGGAATTAGACTCCTCGAGAAATCAGGAAGTGAAACGCAAACTGTGATCGAAAAGAAACCGGACTCTTGGGGTCTCGCACATCGAAATCACCGATTAAACTCTATATAAATTAACCGCTTGCACTCCGAATTATTTTTCAATTTTGTTGCCAACAACTCCCTACTATTTGAAGTGTTTTATTTGAAATTTACTTCGAAGGACAGTTCTCTCAAAGCCAGTCTACGTTTTTGTTATAAACGTTTAGAATATATATATATATAAGATATGTATATCTAAAATACAAGCAATTTATGTATGAATCTACAAAGAATAAATAAAGAATATTTCATTACAAAACGTATCTGTGTATATATTTATTGAAACACCAATTTTTCTCCAATTACCGACCTGTCCTTGAGTTATACTACTGATTTCCGTAAAAATTCGCACCCGTCTAACTTCTCATTGAATTACACTACTGATTTGGAATTGAAAAATAGCGAAACTTTGGTAAACAACAATTTTCGGGCGTCTGACTTGTCGATTGGTTGTACTACTGAAATTCGTGCCACCTCTTTTGATATCATGTTCTCCTAATACAAAACTCAATTTTCGAGATCTTCGAAAAGTTTCGCCAATTTTCGATCGCCTGACTTGTCGTTGAGTTGTGCTACTGAATTTTCAGAAAAATTTTCGTCCGTCTGACTTGTCGTTGACTCGCACTACTGAATTTTCGAAAATTTTCGGCCGTCTGACTTATCGTTGACTTGTACTACTGAATTTGTCGAAAAATTTGTGACACTTTTTCGGAAATTCAGTAGTACAAGTCGACGATAAGTCAGACGGCCGAAAATTTTCCACCGTCTGACTTATCGTTGACTTGTACTACTGAATTGTCGAAAAATTTGTGACACTTTTTCGGAAATTCAGTAGTATAAGTCGACGATAAGTCAGACGGCCGAAAATTTTCGAAAATTCAGTAGTGCGAGTCAACGACAAGTCAGACGGCCGAGAATTGGCGAAACTTTTCGAAAATCTCGAAAATTGAGTTTTGTATTAGGAGAATATGATATCGAAGGAGGTGGCACGAAATTCAGTAGTACAAGTCGACGACAAGCCAGACGGTCGAAAAATGTTCGCGAATTGAAAAATGCATCTCAGTAAAAAATTTTCGAATATGTTAATCTAATTATACTATCGTTTCTTCATGTACAGGGTGGCGAAAGAAGAACACATCAACTATTGTAACTAATGTTCTTTATTTTTCATTAAAAAATTACAATATTAAATGTATGTATGATGGTGTTATGAGAAGATGGTCCTTGACAGTAATACGGTGACGTAGGCACGAATGCCGAGTCGCACATAGATTTTTGGCTCGAATTCGAAAGGAATGCGTCGGCAAGCCGTCCGATTGGATCATTCCACTGGCACTTTCGGTTCTTATAGGCTAAAGTGTGTGACGTCACGGCCTAACCATTAGCTGCGAGCGAGGACCCCCTTTGCCCTTGTGCCGTGTCGAGGGACTTCTTGTGAGACGCGGTGAGTACGGAGCTAATCTTCTTATCACACCACGCGAAACATGTACATGAAATAACAAAATGGAATCTTAGACCATATGTATGTAACGAAAGTATACTTTCGTTAATTTGAATTTCGCCTCGTCTCTCATGCTCCGCGCGCCTTTTAATGAACCACCGCTAGATGGAATGAAACACGATGATTGGAAGAATTGAGGAAAGACACCGACACAGAGTAAGAGAGATATAAAGATAGTGATTACGTAATAGAGCACACGTGCAAAGGATAAACAAGCGAAATTTGAGAATAAGGAGATATTAGAATAAAAGTGATTGCGATAAATAGAGAAGAGATAAGTGTAAACTGTAATTCTGTCGTTTCTTTGTTTACAGGCAAGACTGTAAATCATGTAAATAATTTTTGTAAAATAGTGAATAAAACTTTAATCTTTGTTTACGTAGAAAAATATTACCGTTGATATACGCATCTTCAAACCTAATAATATTGAGAGACTTATATGTACATATATGGTCGTGTATCCAGTTCCAACATTTATCGCTCTTCAGCGTAGAGGGCGTAGGAAATCGAGTGTTTCGATCGATGACAGAGAAGCGAGGAGGATGCGACATAATAGAAGTGAGAGATTCCATACAGTTACCTCGATAGTTGTAGATACCTCGATACTTGCAGGCTTTTTCTGTCCCGTTCCGTGCAACTACCGAGGTACTACTGTATCTCATGTAGGGATTGCAATCCCGCGCCATTTTCAATCCCGCGGGGTTGATGTGGTATTTATTTCAAACTATAATTGAAATGTGTGTGTATATATGTGCATATATGTATGTGCATATACATATACGTTTCTAATTGTATAAAATATATAATATAATAATTCGTTATATCTAATAATGATTAGAAGAAGGTATTATTTCAATAAAAAATTATTATATATATTAATTGCTGAGGTGAATCGGAAGAATGTTTTCCTTTACCAAAATGTTGGTTAAAACTTAAAAATAACTATAAAAATGATTTAGAACGAACTATATGTAATCGACCTGTCTGTGATTGCGGGATTGCAATCCCTAATCTCATGTGCCGTTGATGTTGTATTAATGGGGATTAGAATATTTTGCAACATCCGCTTGGAACGGGAAGCGCATTGAAAAACGTTTCCCACCGTGTAAACGAGTATTTGAACTGTAAGAAAAATGGAAACGGTAAACGCGACTTGGAATGAACGAACGATGAAAATGCAGGACTGGACGCAGTTAATAATCGGATTAGTATTTTCGTGCTGGTAATCCAACTAGCCTCTTTGTCCCAGCGATAATTCACTAGGTCCAACGTCGAACGGTAGCTGGCTTGCATTAATCAACGTCGAAGTGAAGAGCGTGGTGGTCCCATGGTCTCGGTTCAAGGAAGGTTCGACTTTATCAACGACTTTATCAGGATAATCGAATGGAGTCGGCCAACCGAACTCCACGGCAGAATGCATCGTCCTGACGAAGTGGTGGTCTATCGAGCGACGATCCTGACGAAGTGACTATTTCCATGGTTCTGCATTACCATCGTATATCACAATCGACAGACTCACCAATTTCGCACCGGTAAAAATTGCTTCCTTCACGCTGGATGCGAGCATTGTTTGCACTTCGCGACGGCTACAGTGATAGATAGCACTCTATCGCGAACGATCTTTACGCCGTAATTAAACCGGGAGACGACGACTGTCTAGCGGGATCCATTTGCCACTGATCGAGGCGCGGAACAAATTGAATCTGGAATCTTCTGTTCCATTTCTGCGCCATTCAGTAACTCCGAATTTTCGAACACTTTCACGCGAATTAATGTTTTTTTTCTTCAACTTTTATTTTCTTGAAAGTAGAAGAAGCTCAAGCTGCGCGATTGTAATGTCCATTCTGTTCTGAAAAGGTTCAAGCTGCGATTAGCAGATTTCTTAAAAATTTTGATTACCGTAAAGTCCTAATCTAAGTCAAGTCTCGGTTCTATTATCTTGATTCTCGATCTACACCTTGTGACATAGACCGTGATCGGATACGATTTTTAAGAAGTAGAAAAGGACAGCGAAGCTCGAGAGGCCTCGATCGCCAAGAAGTGTAAACATAACTAATCTAATAACAAAACTTCTTCATTTATCATTATTTTTTTATGGGACTTTGACCAATATATTCGTGGCATTTTTCTAATGAAGATGATTCCAATTATATTTACTTTTTTAATGAATAGACTACGGATTTTTATGCAATAATGGCTTACGAAAATTTTCAAAAAATCCTAGGATATAAAATACGACAGAATTTAGTACGATTATAATTTATTTCAGATCTAAAATGACTACTACCACGGTAAATAAGATTCTATTTGATTCGAGTATCTGAAAACTCGTGGATAAAAATTGCAAATTGAATTAACATCCGTAGTCTAGGGGAAGAAAGTGCTGAACCTGAACTAGACAGTAGATTTGATGCATTTTTGGCAGCAATGAGTAGGCGAACTTTCATACAGAGAAAAGATAAAAGAAATTTACTTTACCTACCGGAAGCCTGTTAATAGGATTTTCAATAATTGTGCTGTACCACAAGAAAACATACAGGGTGTCTCAAAATTCCTTCAACATCCAGAAATTTCCTGAGATCATTTGAACCAATTTTTCCTTTGCAAAAATGGCGTCCGCGTCCTTCTTAAGGAGTTGTTAACGAAAAAAAACACGGACCAATCAGATCGCGACCTAGACACATGTTGACACAGTAGGTCCAGCGCGCCAACTGTCAATTTTGAGACACCCTGTAGAAATTTTCTTTTTTTTCATTGCAAACTTAGATGAAACTATTAGATGACGTTATTGAGGGTGGCTTGTTAGTTCACAATGAAAATTGCTGTTGCTATTGAAGGTTCCATTAAAAAGTGTTTTTTTTCAGAATTATGCAATAATCACCGGTGTATCAATGTGTCAATAGAGCTATTAATTAGGAAAACAGTGAGCCAAGAAATTTACTCGCCAAGAAATTGACTCAAACTCGGTCGCGCGCTTGTCGCTTTGAATGGAAAGTTCGAAGACGGAACACGCTTCAAAAAGTTACAATAGTATTCAAACAAGACTTACAATTCTTTCGCTTTTCTCGCACCGAGCGGAGTTTGTTATAGCGTCCCTTCCGCCTCGCACGACTCCGACACTGTGGGAATCTCACAATCACTGCTATATACGTTTTCTTTGTAAAGTACTTCAACTCATTAAAGGATTCTTCATTTCTACACTGAATTGCAATCTTCCTATTGTTCGTTCGTTCTATTACGCAGTCTGATTATAGAACCAGACATTATCTCAGACGCGAGGATCTCGGCATGCAAATTCAGACTACGTTATACTCTTTTTTAATCAGAATCGGTTTTGCGCGACCGCCATTTTCGATAAGTCTGTTACGGATAGTTTCAGTGACGCCAACCACACACACTGGCGTACTGTACAGACTTACATTGTTACTCGAAGCGGATCAGATGTTGAGCTGCACACGAATTGTGCCACTTACCTGTAACAAAGAGAAAGACAGGCATTAGTCACTATAGAACGATATATCTTTTATGAATTCGTATCTTTCAAATTAATCCATTCTCAGCTTAATACCTTGCACAGATAATCGTAGATGCATAGGTTAACTCACACCGAATTATTTGTCACAATTTTGGTACCAACAACTCTCACTATTTTCAGTTTTTTATTTACAATTTACTTGGAAGGACAGTTCCTCGACTTTCACTTATTTTAAACAATTTTGTTGCCAACAACTCCCTACTATTTTCAGTTTCTTATTTGAGATTTACTTCGAAGGACAGTTTCTTGACTTCTACTTATTCTAAACAATTTTGATTACTAATTATATTAAATATAGCTCTCAAACTTTTGTAGTAATTTATATTTGTGGCACTTAAACGTGCCTTTATAAGTATTTGGTTCTTCCTTTATTTATTTAAGTCGTATCTTTCAGTTAAAAACAAATATTAGGTTGGGGAAAAAGAAATCCATCATTTCTCCGTTCGAGATAACGTAAAAATAATGGATTTCTTTTTCCCCAACCTAATATAAGTACCATTTACATTCTCCTTTCTCCGATGTCGAGTTACACTCGACAAAGGAGTGCAAAGGTTTAATGAAAAAATTACACTTTTATGAAGAAATGAGCGAATCCGCAGTCTAATAACAATAATAACGAACCCACGTGAAAAACCATCAGTTATGATCATGCCGAGTGCTTAATTGTTCGAATAGTGGTTTCTGGAATATATTTGTCCTTCTGTAATAATTTTATACAGTAAGGAATATTTGTTGAAATTATTCAGCATTTTAGAACATTTCGAATATCACGCGGTTAGCATTGGCTAGAAGAACCATGAACGAACGAAGTTTGATAGCTGATCCGATACGATGAAACTAAATGGTAGCACGGGGCTCCACCCGTTCGTTGTTGATCGTCAAATGCAATGAAACACGATGAAATTACGATCGACGTCATGGAAACAAATCATATTGTATTTTTGAACAAGCGTATCCTTTCACGCCGGAATCGCCATTTTCTGGAAACGCGCCGCCTGTAAAAATGGATGACCCGTATTCTGATTTTATTACCTGACACGTGTACGTATATTATATGTACGGTTGATGGGGGGTCCTTTTTTTTGTTTCAAAACACAGATTCGACTTGATTTATAAACGCGTTTCCGGTGCACGCTGTTACGACCCAATGGATGCTGTGTAACATATTTTTGTCATACTAGAATGTTTCGTTTCTATTCTTCAGCTTGTGCACAGTTTCATATTCACCGCAAATTCTTCTCTTTCATTCTTCATTCCCGTCTCGGTAATGTGCTTTTAATCATGTCCAACTCTTTGTAGTTCTTTGTCGAGAGTCACACTCGACATCAATTTTACGTATAGGAACTGGCCTGTTTATATTTTATATTATCGATCTCTCTGCTTAGACAAACAATACAGTGGTCGAAATTTCAATGCGGGCCGGTTTATGTACTTCTTTAAGGCCTGGTTTACGTTGTATTTTTGTCCAGAAGAATTTAAAAGTTGTTACACACGTCTTGTTGTTACTGGCAGCTCTAATTCAGCTCGAAATTGTGCTGCATTTTTCCTTTCCTTAACTGCACACCTCATTAATATTGAATGTTGTCTCTTTGACTACTTTTTATTACTACCTTCATGATGGTTTTTTCCCGTAATTTTCACGTAAATTGATATAATTATTAATCACAGTATATGACCGATTAGTTTTCTTAGCAATTGCGTGATTAGAGCAGGCCATATCTGTATAAGCATCGATTGATGCGTTTTCTTCACTTGTTAGTACTTTTCCTCTCGGCATTCTCATACACGTGAATCAAATTATCACAAACAGAATTTCCGTGAGTTCTAAAACTAATACTTTTAGAATATTTCCAGTTTTCCGTAATTCTCTGCTCAGAATACAGAGAAACATTAAGTGACTTTATAGAAACTTCGCACTTGTGTTCTGCACCACACAGAAAGAAATTAAGAAAAACGTAAATAGTAAACATAGCGGTGTAGAGTACGCAGTCCCTCTATCCGAGTGTCTGCAAGGCAGAAGACCAGATACGATAAATCAACAAAAATGGTGATATTTTCAAAATATCTATGAAAAACAAGATGACTTTATAGAAATTTCGACCACTGTATACAGTGATGGACAAAAGTATTTACACCCACTTTAAAAAGTAATAACTAGACTGCGGATCTTCATGCATTTATAGTAAAATTGAGTAGATGAAACTCAGAAAATTGTTAGAGAATTAGAAAAATTAAACATGTCAATATATGATTTCTCCTCTATTAAAATCATTAAGGGAAGACATTTAATTAAATAGATTCAATTTATATTTAATAACAAATTTAATTTAAGGGAAGAAGAGACATTGAATTTAGTTTCTCTTTCTTGTAATGGGTGCAGACAATCTTTATTTTGCACGAAGATCCGCAGTCTGGTAATTAGATTTTTAGAATTAGCTAAACTGAGATATGTTATCAAGATCATCTTTAATTTACGAGATATCGGCAACCTCCTCTCCGGTTCCAATGACCTTGAGATATGTTGTCAAGGTCGCCATTCTGAAAGTTCTTGGAGAATGTTATTTGGTTGTGACATCTACGTTACATTGGTTGCATTTATTTGGGGTGGTCTTTGACATTGGATGGCCACACGTTCATTTAATTTGACTAATTAATTGTGTGTTCTATTCTCAGGCGAGATTATTTGTTCATGTTTGTTTAATTCAGCCAATATGGTGTTCCCCATAGATGTTACTCCTTACAGTGTCAATTTTAGAATCTTACAACCTTCTATAATAATTTTATACAGTAAGGAATATTTGTTAGAATATTTGAATATTTGTCATGCGGTTAGCATTGGTTAGAAGAACCATGCCCGAACGAAGTTTGATAGCTGATCCGATACGATGAAACTAAATGGTAGCACGGGGCTCCACCCGTTCGTTGTTGATCGTCAAATGCAATGAAACACGATGAAATTACCACACGTTAATTTAACTTAACTAATTAATTGTGTGTTCTATTCTCAGGCGAGATTATTTGTTCATGTTTGTATAATTCATCCAATATGGTGTTCCCAGAGACGTTAACTCCATACAGTGACGGTTTTAGAATTTTACAATAATTTTATTAATTTTAAAATTGTTGAGATCTTTACGAGTCATTATTGATATTGTAGATGATGTAAGATATTCTTCTAAATAAAATGACTTGTTACTTCTTCGAAATATTTATTTTGAATGAAATCGAATTTGTTATATAAATAGATATTTGTTGTTAGGAAACCAAAAACAAAATAATTTTTAACAAATTAATCAATACAATTAACATTAGCAGAAATTTACATTATCTTAACTATCTACATCAGAAATCTTCATTATCTACATCCGCTTCATTATCTACATACGCCACAATATGATTCATTATTGATATATGAGTCTTCATCGAGTCAGACTATTTCGAAAAGGGTTCTGAACATTCGCAAACGGCGTATCACACTGTCAGTTTCAATATTCAGAACTACATGTCCCATTGGTGGCGCATTCTTCCGAGCACGATAAGGAAAATTAAGTACGACGTGATACACGCGTAGTATTATATCATTAATATATTATCTAGGTTCCTGGTAGTGTTCCAAATTTTTAGTCACAGCTTCCACAGCGCGCATTATACGCGCGCGCTATCTACGATCGTGTGCTGGCCGAAGCGAAAGAAGTTTCCCCGGAACCCTATTTCCATTCAGTTTCCCCATCTCCGGCAGAGAGATATACCGTCACTTTCCCCGCGAGTAAATAAACGAGGGAAAAAGGAAAAAGCAGAAATTGGAGTGGCCATGAGATATAGAGATTGTTGATTCTTATCAAGAGAAGAGTACTAAATCTATTCTACTACCTGCCGCCATAAACAGCGATTAATACCCTTTCAACTTCTGGAGAGTATCCCCAGTGATTTATTATACGTGTTCGTTAAACTTCATTTTATCTTATTTCCACATTCGAGCAGATTTTTAACCAGGTTCACGCAACTTTTTCCTCGCTGTCGGTTCAACTTTCTGGGACCAAAAATTTCCCACTTTTTTTTAGACAATCCTGTACATTTTTAGCGAGAAAAGTCTGAAAGTTCTCGTTTTAATGCTAGGAAAGTTGCTGCAGGGTAGTGATAAGGTGAATGACCACCATTTTCAAAATGAAAAGTTATAAATCCAGCGAATCTGGAATTTTTCTGATGTCAAAGTGCACGCAGTAATTGGAGAAATTCTGAGGTGTAAATGTTAGTCGGCAACTCAGTTTACGTGAACTTGAACAAAACAATAATTAATAAAACAATTAACCCATTAACGTAAAAATACGGTGATGGGTAAAAAATCAATCTTTCGCGTAGATACGACAGAATTGGATGTTGGTATATTGGTTTTCTGCATCATTCTGCTTCCGGGACCAAAAAATTTCGCACTTATTTTATTGAATCCTGTAAATTGTGGTGAGGAAACTTCAAAAATACAGGTTTTAAAGCGCGGAGTTCGTTTGTTCAAAAGTTATACGCGTGTAAAATTGAGTCATTCCAAGCGTTTTTGACCGGAAAGGGCGCCACCATATTGGTGTTTACAGAGTTGATCCGCTCTGTGGCACCACAAGCACGTAGCCACAGCAATTCCACAGCGGTAATTCGAACGCCCGCTAGTTACATCTAGAAATTAAGTAATGATTAATTAAGCTTACGAGCACAGATTATTGCGGAAATCAAAACTTCCCCAAGGTGACAGTACGCTCCATGAGCGCTGCATATTTAACACTAGGTTTACGGAGCATCAGAAGTAACTATTTCACATTATTTCATGAACATAACGAGAATGTGTCTGCCCAAATTTTTGGCCATTTAGCCACTAATATACACGGTGAATCACGAATCGTGATCAGTAGAGATTACTCTGCTATTAGCTGTCCGATCGAAAATGTTTTTGTCACATATACATGGCCTCAAAAGAAGTTTCACGTGATTGTAGCAAATTTTTTGTAAAAAGAAAATTAAAAAGCAATTTTTTGCAATTTTTTTAATGTTATGATACATTTCCGAATTGGCCTTGAAATCCTCTAACAAATAGGCGTAAAAAATGATAGGTGTATTTGCAAAAAATTGAAGGTGAGTTTGAAAAATCATTTTAAAAAAAGAATTGACGAAAAATTTGTGATAATCACGTGAAAGCTCACGTTGAAACCATGCTATATCTTTGATCAAAACATTTTCGATCGGACTGCTAATACATAATAGAGTAATCTCTACTGATCACAATTCGTGATTTACCCTGTATAAGAAAAAATACATTTGGTAAATAATTCCTCAGGAAAGCATCTTTACAATCTTAATAATCGCAAATTAAGAATATTAAGAATATCAGAAACCTTTCCAACACCCAATAAAATCTAACTTGGTTTTCGACAGCACTTCCATAAAATTATACTTTTTACTTTTCGTTTCGATAACCCATAATACCAATCGCTCTTTCTTTAAGTGAATCTTTAAGTAGTTTTCTATATACCCAACATAACCGCCACTAAATACTTGTGCTGCCACCTAGCGGATCAGCTCAGTGAACACCAATATGGCGGCGCAGTTACCGTCAAAAACGCTTGAAGTCGTTCAACTTTACACGCATATAGCTTTTGGACGAGTGAACTCCGCGCTTGAAACTTGCATTTTTTGGATTTTTATCGTAAAAATCGACAGGGTTGTATGGAAAGAAGAGCAAAATATTTGGTTCTGCTATCGACTATTCCATATCGCCCTTTAAATTTCACAGGGCATACATAAATACGCATTAGTGTAATACAATTTGAAATGTATTTACTGCCTTCGATCGGACAGCTGTATCGTCACACGCGTGTAAATTTAATGGAGTTTCAGCTAACGAAAGCTGTCTGTCAAAGTGCACGTAAACGACTTATCAAATATTCGATTGTTCGATTGTTCGAGTAGTATCGGATTCAGCGGTACAGTAGCTCCAGGAGTTTCGATGTGATGTTACGCTGTAAAATTTTTATGAACCACCTGTGAAACGATTCCTTCCAGATACGTGACAAAATCATTTTACTTGGAAAATACTGTTCTCCCATAAATATCGTACGAATATACAGGGTGATTCAGCTAACTGTGCCACTGAAATGATTTGTAGATTATTTTGTATATGGAAAAATGTTTGAAACGAAACTTGTATGGTTTCAAGAGTAGCATGCAATGTAGTAATTGGTTTATTCCGATTTTCCTTTTTCATCGAGATATGAAAGCCACCTTGAAGAAGCGGCAACGGAGAAAGGTGCTTAGAGTCACCTCAAAAATGGCCCCTTTATCTTTTCGACATCGTTTCTGGGACACCCTGTATAATTTGCATTGGCATTGGATAATTGGTTTATTTCGATTTTCCTTCTTCATCGAGATATGAAAGCCACCTTGAAGAATTGGCAAAGGAGAAAGGTGCTTAGAGTCACCTCAGGAATGGCCCCTTTATCTTTTCGACATCCTTTCTGGGACAGCCTGTATAATTTGCATTGGTATTGGGTTGCAGGGAAAGTTCGTAGCGTTTTCAAATTGAGAATCCAAGATAAATTTAAGGTATTATCATATCATATGTTTATTCAATAACACGAGAAGTTACCTCGTAAATGGCAAAAAGTAATAGAATGGAATGGAAAATATGTTATTAAATAAGTCTATGAATAAATATCTGAATGTTAGCTTTCAATTTTAATTTACAAACGCTACGAACTTTCGTTCCAACCCAATAGAATAACGATGACGATCGTAAAATTTAATCGCGCCACAGATTCTCAATATTATCGCTTTCTCTTGATTTTAAAATAGGCCCGGGCTACTTCTTCTCCGCTGTCGCTTCACAACTATTTCATATTGCCCCTACAGTGCCCCTATCGTTCCCCTCCTAATCTCCTCAACCCCCTCCTACACTCCAGAGGAGTTTGGTGGGGAGGACCCAGGAGAAGGGGGGAGGAGTCTGCGGATCCCCAGTCGCAAGTTGTGCAGACCTGTTTTAAAAGACGTTCTAAAGATGAGGAAGCTTATTTCGACAACAGGGGCATACAATAATTAATAATTTTCAGCTTGTTATTTTCCTATATTTACGCAGATCATGCTGAAACATAATATTTCAATTATTTTCTCGCACTAGATACGAGTGGCTAAAAACATTTATTAAATGGCAGTATACACAGCAAGTTTATCGAGGTCTTGTTTTGCACCAGAAAACACAAAACAAAAGCCATTCTGCACCGTCCAGATAAATTGACGCTCGATTTAACAATCCCGACCACTCATTCGCGCAAACAAACTTAATTATCCGGCGGTTTCGTCTGCGTTTAGGTTGAGGTTCGAATTCTGCGGCCGTGAAGAATGATACGAGTGGCTGGCCAACCACCGACACCCTCCGCGCGACGCCTGTTAATTAGAAAACTTTCATTTCAGCCGGCTTAATTGACCGTGACGCACTCCCCACAACTGCTGTTTAGAACTGTCTTCTCACCCTTCTTTTTAGATGTCCTTTGTCCTCTTATTTCTAGGATCATACTTATCCCTTCTCCTACGTGTGCTCGACAATCCAGATGGAGTTTCCTCTACGATAGGGGAGACTTTATCGTAATTAGACGGCGGATTTTATGCATTTATGACGAAAATGAAAAGGTATAATGTAAAACAGTGAAAACATTCGAAGAATTTAAGAATAATGTTGTGTATCATTTTCAATCTATCAAACGTATTAACGAAGAAAATTAATTTCTACCTCACTTCAGTTTGTTGCAATTATAAGTGCAGCAGGAGACAGATAAAGGCAAATTCAATTTGAGCAAACTTAATCCTCCGTCCTTTATGTCATTTCACTTTTGGATCCGTTCAAAGGAGAAGGATTAGGGGGCTATTTGTCCGAATTTAAGCTGTCAAATATGTTATTGATACCAGTATTAAAGCAAAGACTCAAGACATACCATATGAACTTATTTTAATATTTAATACTATTGAATTTCAATAGCAAAACTCACTTCCGCCAATCATATAAGCCAATAGCTTGACCATCAATGTTTTCAAAAAAAAAAGATACGGTCTCAAACCAATTCCAGTATAAATCAATACATTTCTCAAATCTTTTTAACAACATATCTGATTGAAGGAAAAAAGAAATATTACGAATAATAATATACGGTATTGAATCAAATACTATTTTCAATCATTTCATGATAGATAATTCAAATACATCACGATTTGCTTCTAAATTTCATACTATTGAAAAGAATACATTGATATTCATCGAAGTAAAAAAATTACAATAACACGCGTGTTATTGAAGTAACTACTTTTTTTCGCAGTGTAAGAATGAAATATCTGTCTGACTCCCGTCCCTTGCGGTAGCAGCAGCCAACTATTATTTAGCACAAAAATCCGCGATGTAGTGATTAGTTTAAATGTAACTAGAAGACGCGAAATTGCCTAGAAGACAAATTTGTCGCGGCTGAAGAGTCGAGACTTCGATCCTTGAACGGTCTGTTTTTACGGATGATGGTTTTTGCCAGTAGCAGCATCACTTGGTGGTGGGTTAGTCGCCGCAACATTTCAGGGGTGTAGGTTAATGCCTCGGCACTCCATTAAGCGGCTATAGGCCTGTTTTGCTCAAATAAATGACGCAGAGTGGTTCAACAGTTTGATAACCGTCAGGTTAACCGATACTTTTTGTACGACTATTTGAACCAGCTGCTTTGGAAGCTGTTCACAAAGCTTCATCAATACTTCCTTCAGTCCTAACTACAGAATTATGTAAACATTTGTACAACGAAACGAGTGACGTCGGACAAAAATGATTTTGTTTTCGAAATATTGGGTTGGCAAGAAAGTAATTTCGGTATTTTAAGGTGAAATAAAACCGAATTTCTTTATTCAAGCAATGAACTTGAACCAATAAGATATTTTCTTATTTATTAGTTTTGACAAAAGATCATCGAACAATAGGGAGACTATCTTATTCATTAAAAGTCATTGCTTGGATAAAAAAAATTAGGCTCTATTTCACACCTTAAAGTATCGAAATTAATTTCTTGCCAACCCATATCCCGAAGACTAAAGTAATTACTATTATTAGTTAGTGAATTGAATACGACAAACCAAGAGAAACAAGACAAAGCGTTTGTAATTTATTTCACTCAGAGCAGTGATTTCACAAGCTGCGCAAACTTCAAATTTCAAATGTTTAAGCATTAAGTGACTTGATAACGCGCGATGCGGGCTAGTTCATAATAAAACCAAGAGAAACAAGACATAGCGTTTGTAATTTATTTCACTCAGAGCAGTGATTTCACAGGCTGCCCAAATTTCAAATTTCAAATGTTCAAGCATTAAATGATTTGATAACGCGCGATGCGGCCTAGTTTATAATAACGTAGTTGAATAAACTATGCTAATTTCAGCGATATTTGATTATGAATTATATGTACAGGCACATCACGCATATATTAACTGAAATATCGCTCGTGTATACAACCTCTGCCAAAAAGTTTCCTATCGCGCACGCGAATGCGAAATTCGCTGAAATCATTCATATTTTAGAACCATATGAAAAATTAACGAGGACTTAGTATAGCCTGTAATTTCAGTAATCGTGAAAGCAGAACATGGAAACCAGTCATTTTCACTGGTAATTCTAGTTGACCTTATACTTGTCGATTCATCTTCTTACCTGACAATATTGTGCGCGATTCATTTTACAATTCATGAATCGATGGTTTGAAACGCGAGGCATGCTAATGATTACGTGCAATACAAAATTGGCGATCGCGAGGTAAACTCGTGGTTCACTTCTTACGGCGGAATTTATCGGCACGGGGAAATCGATCATAACATGGTCTGATGATTGTTTGTCGCAGCGTATGCAGTCCCGTCCAGACCGACAGACAATTGTCCTCAGACGGTGTTATCATCGTAGACGGTTACTGATTATGTCTACCATAAACGATTAACTGCCATTCACCCTTTATGTCAATTTGAGTACCAATTTAAGCATATAAATTAACCCCTTGACGTATTTTAACGAGCCACACTCGTCATGAAGATTGTAAACAGAGTCTAACTAATCAGAGTGTTATGACTGTCCTTTTAAATGTAATAAGATATTTAAGCATTAAAATAAATGTAGCCATACAAAAAATATAAATTTGCTCCTCTTTTCTACGACATTTTTGGGGACGAAGACGTTTTAATCATTGTCACTGTAAAGAAAATTATACGGCAAGGTGTTAACATAACATTCAACGTTGGATAAAATTGAATAAAAGTCTTTTTTTTAATTGATCGTCAACTTCGATGAATTTCGCTTTATTTTTTTTCAGGAGGAAGCTTCTACGGAGACGTCCGAATTATTTATAGTCCAGTGAATGAATGCTCATAAGGGGGGCTGTGGAGGGAAATGTAAGGAACACAATTTTTAACTTTGGGACTCTGTTTGGACTAGTTAGGAGGTAAATATACTAAAGCAGAAGCATCTGAAGCAGAAATATACTTAAAGCCCCGCTGTGCTGAAGAGTTAGCTAGTCAAATAAGGCAAAAAAAACGTGAAGCAAAAATTTCTTTTTCAGAATTAGTGAACTTTGAGCGCAAATATCTCAGAAACTATGCGAGATAGCGAAAAACTGAATGGAATCAATCCTATGGCACATCTTCTCAGCTTTAATTTTGTATAGAATGGTCTTATCGCTAGGACGCACAGTTTCCGAGATATAAGCGGAAAACCGCAAAAGGGGACCTTCCACGTGTCCCCCTGCGCCCCGCTCACCTCCTAGGTGGGGACTTTTAGTATGTTTACCTCCTAACTAGTCCAAACAAAGACACAAAATTAAAAATTGTGTTCCTTCCATTTCCCTCTACAACTTTCCGTTGACTGGACTATTAGCGAATAATTGAATGATATTGTCAATGGCGTCGCAGAGTGGAGAAACATGTAAATCACGACCACCACGCTAAATCGATAAGGGGCAAATGAAGATACGGTGTGTTGCTTCAACAAGGCAGTTTATAGGTTACGTCAAGCCGGAGAACAGTGGCTCGAGTGGCTTTGCCATAAGCTGAAAGACTTAGGACTTGAGCCAACTGTTGCGGACCCTTGTCTTTACTACCCGAAGAAAGGTAATTTGATGATACGTTCGTTACGTTGAATTAATTCGAAAAATAGAAGATTCAAGATAAATCAGTTAATGTCTATTGCGGCGGACGTCGGCAACGTTGTTTTCTATTTTACCGACAACACTGATATCGATTAATTGTACATTTTGTCAAATAGTTTTGAACTAGAATAGAATAGTTTGTTCGTCGTTTTTAATCGACGAATTTTTTTGTATAAATGAGATCTGAATAAACCTCCGAGAAAGTTACAAGCATTTGTAAATATACAAATTACTCGAATTAATAGTTATAAGAAGACAGCGGTTTAAATGTTTCGCATTGATTGTGGAAAGCAGGAACAACTCAAAAATTGATTTCATCCCTTCACGACTATGTTACATTAAAAGCAACACCACAACATTCTTGAATTTTTTAAATCTCTTACCGTTTTATATTTCACCGAATCAATTTATGCATTTGTGGCTTATGAAAATGTTGAAAAAAGGCTAGAATATAAAATTCGATAAAATTTTCTATAATTTTCATTTCTTTCGAATCTACAAAGACTGTTTCCATGAAAAATAGGATTTTATTTCATTCCACGTTCTTGACATTTGTCGACGAAAATCTAAATCTCGGTGAAATTGTTTGAACACACAATTTTATTTCAAAAGCGCATTTCAAAAGTCGACGCAGCGGTGTTTAAACGCGCTTTCAGTGTTAGTTACGTGACGAAGGGACGTGACAACGTGTGCCCAATTTTATGGACAAAGATTCCACGCGGTGCGCAAAAAAAAAAGGAATGCTGGAAAAGAATGACGCCATTAAGGCAAGGCCATATTGTTGCTGCGCTCCTGTATTTTGCTGTTACTGCCAGAGTTCTGCGAGGGACGGGTGTGATCGAGCGGGCGCCACTTCTTGTCTGACTGTGATTCAATTCGGCCGATCCGATTTTATTCGAAGCCAGTGGCGTTTCACTTGTCCGATCCCGTCCGGAACTCTGTTCCAGATACCTTACCCGCCGAGACGGAAACGTTCGCCCGATTTTATCCGTAACTTCGGGCGGTGAAGCTCGAACTTCCCTTTTTTTTTTCTTGTTTAACCTTGCGTCGGGCGCAATACCTGGGCCGCCGGGTGCGGGCGCAATGTGCTTGACGGGCACACATTCAAAAAACATGATAAACATCTAATTAAGTTCATTACCACGCTTATATTAACCCTTTGCACTAGAAGCAATTTGAATTCTAAAATCGAGATATTTGTTTCAACTCAGATAATTTTTGTTCCATGTAATCTTTTTTACATTGTGCACATCAAATTAAACCTGTTACCTTATATAAAAGTTGAGCTTTTTACAATTTATAGAATACAGACAAACTTAATAATGTTAAAACTGTTTTGAATAATGAAATGGCAATTTTTAGTGGCACCTCAGACTCGCCATTCGAGTGCAAAGGGTTAACTTGCCGAGTTGTCGTTGTCGTTGTTGTATGCGTCAAATCTTGTAATCGAATTTTATACCACTTCCCGATAAGCTAGAGACTTGAAACTTTAAACATAGCTCAGAACTGGGTGACAATGCAATATTAAAAAATAAATTTAAAAAAAAAACTATGTGTCAAGGAGATATAAACTATTAAAAATTTAACCATTACACCTCCCCGCGCGACGCTCGGTAGTACGTCATCGCGGACAGCGATCCCCACTCCGCGTGCCAGCGCTTACCTACTCCACTACGTGTTCCCACTCCGACTCGTCCCCACTCCACTGGTCCACTTCGCATCGTAGGAGCTCAGTTTACTTAATGAGTTGCTTAATTCTGCTCGGTAAGCGGCTCGCGGTCGTCACTACAAATCAATATGGCGGCGCCCTTACCTGTCAAGAACACTGCAATAGCTCCTGAACGATTGATCCTACAGAATGGAAACTTTGAACGATTTGCAGCCGCCATGACACAATATTATTCCTTTTACAAAAGATGGTTGAATTTACAGGTCGGAGTGGTAATTAAAATCGATTACAAAGCAATGAAGCATTGACCTTGTTGCTTGACAAGGAAAGTGCTGTGAGCAAACAATTTTTTTGGTATCTTATGAGCCCCATTTTACCATTCAACTTTGTCCTTCTGACATTTGACGTATCTTTAAAAGCAACAAAGATATTCAAAGCGGTCACGTTAGCTGGGACACCCTGTATAGCGCTTTCGACTACTGAAAAGCCCCATCTTCGTATTATCGAGAAATGAGGAGGTACATCCCATACCCTTGCAATCCTGGGAACGAGTCTACCTCCTTAAGCCCATCATCACGGGGGTGATGACGAAAATAGACAAGGAGGAGATGAAGCTGGTGCATGCAGCGGGTTCAGGCACCAGCTCAAGCAGGTCGTGGCAGCTAGTAGAGGCTACATCGAGTAAATCCATTCTACGTATCAAAGTCGATCATGTCGCCAGATCGAGGAAATCGAGGGGAATACAGTTTTTACCCCCTCCCTGATGACCAGATTAATACGTGAGCAGTCTACGGACGTAGTGGGGGGATGTTGGAGTATGCTCACATGGTGCTGGAATGGGATAGTGGAAGGGGAAAAGGAGGAGAGGTAAAACCGACCAGTTTTGGTCGTTTCTGGCGACACTGATCAAAGAATACATCGGACATGTTCCTGGAATTTCAACTGTTTTTCTTTATCCAATGACCTCTCCGGAATTACCTCGACGCGTTCAATCTATCGAAACAAGATAGGTACTCCGAGCTCTAATTTAGGCACGGAAAGTTCCGAGTGTGTCGCGCGCCTCAATAGCAATTAACGAGTTATAAACCCGCGTAGACTGGTGACACAGCTGCGAGCGACTGATGTCGTTTTAGGGATCTTCCATTAAGCCTTCAAAACGTGTGTCCAGTGCCGCAGCGTCTCATACCGCCACTCTGAAGATGATGGACATTGCCGTGCCCATGAATTTGTTAGAGCGACTAGCCACAGCGCGGGATCTAATTCGTCACACATGTCTTCACATGAATAACACGTTTGTGTATTTTGCCACGAAGCAATCGATCTTCGAAGTTAAACAACAAATTGGCCTTCAAGAAATTACATTGCACAGTCGAAATTGTAGAAAATATGTACGCAAAATCTCAACGCAACACAGTTGTCTGTTTAAATCGATAGTAAAATTTCTGAACAAGGCCCACAAAATGATGTTTTAGAGCAGGGATCGGCAAAATTCGTTTGGAAAGGGCCAATTCGTAAAACTTTTGTAATTCTACTCATGGAGCAACAGAAGAAAGAGACAGGTCCAAAATTTTGTGTTAGAAAGTGATATGTTTACACACAATGTGTGTTTTTTATTTTACGTAATTTTACTTATTTTTTATTTTTCCGTGTTCATTAACCTCACGGCAGTGTTGGGCAATAAATAAAAATTTAAATAACAAGTTATTTGTTATTTGGACATTCAAATAAAAAGCAAAAATAATTATTTGTTACTTGAGCAAGTCTAAATGAATTATCTAAAATAATAAAGTTAATTGTTATTTACAAATACAATTTCAATTATTATTTGTATTGACAAACGCACGTGTTCATTGTATACATAAACAAAATACAAGAAATAAGAGAAGACCAGAAACTATTTATTTGATTTCCACCTGAATCCAACTGATAAATAAGCTTCTACTTGCTAATATGAATTAATAAATAGTTCTTTTGGAATTATTTAAATTACTTTTATTTAAATAAAAAGTTTAGTTGGTATTTGCAATTAAAATCACACATTTAATTAATACATTTTATACATTTAATTAATACATTTTATTTTATAAAATACATTTAATTATTTATTATTTGAAATAAAATTTGCCCAACACAGCCTCGCGGGCCGTAGTTTGCCGACCCCGGCTTCAGGGTAGTCTAAACCTGAAGACCAATGTCGCCAGAGCGAGACTTGCGTCCCCACTCTACCTTCCCCTTCTACGACGCTATTCCCCACGCTTCATGTCACGTGACTAACGCGGTGTTGGCAGAGAGGGGGTAGCTTTTTCCCCTCGATTCGTGCCCCTCCCCTCATCAGACAACACTGCAGAGCTATTTCAATTTCGCACGCCAGTGTACTATACAAATAATAACGGATAATGCAAACAGGAGACAGCCAATAATCGAAATTACAGTGCTCTAGAAGTTAGAAGCAAGGGAACTCGAAGGCCCTAGAGCGTCCAACGCCGGATAAAACCGAGCGAGTGCGGATAAACGCCGGAGCCGTTCAGGCGATTCGGATAAACAGCTCGGCTCCGTTCGGGCGATTCGGATAAACACCTAACCTAAACCGTTCGGGCGGGTTCGCAGGGATAAAAATTTCCGGGTCTCGATCTGGTTCGGCTTCGAATCGAGCGGTGCGGGTAACGCCGATAAGACGGTCGGATAAATTCGGCGGCGCTCTCGCCGCCTTTAACCCGTCCGTGGCAGAACTCTGATTATTATTAGACCAGATATTCCCGATACCGACGACGTATTGGTTCAACGACTACTACGGAGAAACTCATTGGACGACTGCCAAAAGGATTCTCGGGTATTTAAAGGATACCTTAAATTATGGCGTTGTTTACAGCGAATCCGACGCGACGGCCACGCGAAAATGTATGGGGGCGCCATGCGCCACCGCCGACTGTGGTCGATGTAGAGGTGATGGACGATCGAGCACGACACGTGCAGTAACTTGATCGCGAGGACCAATTGATTGGAAATCTATTATACAAAGCAGTTTCGTTGCCATCCGCAGGAGCGGAGTACACGTCGCACTGCAGCATCTGGCGGAAGGCGGACTTGAATCGTCGGAATGTCCTCCGAAATTCAACATTAAATGCCTGTTGAAAAATGGCTCGTTGGTGGCCATTTATATCGTTCATTCTGACAAAAATAGGTACGAACAATTTAAAACAGTGGAGGTGTTAAAAAGATTTAAAGCCACCAGTGTATCAGTTTCACCTTAATAAGATGATTAAAAGAAGAATGAATTTGTTAATTGGCTCCTGTGTCTTGCAATCAATGCAAACATTTTTTATAGTGCATAGAGATCCCCAGACTATTCATAAGAAAAGAAATATTAATAAGATAAGGCAAGAAAAGGAAACTGTAAAAGGCAGCCATTTGAGAATTATTGTATATCACCAACATAGAAATGTAAAATAATCTGTTGTTATTTAGGTACTGGGTTATATATAATAGTTGTAAAGTAGTTACACCGCAATTTATATGTATTTATTATTATACTTTTTTAGAAATATGTTTTGAGTGACTTTTCTTATGAATGAACCAAACGACTTCGATTTCTATGTAAGGCTAGAAGAATTAATTTAGTAAATGACGTCTAAAAATATGTTGTGGAAGCATGCATTTGGTCTGAGTTGTGTAAAACAATAATAAAAATTGTAGAATAATAAAAATTGATTTTTACAACTTTTGTAGCTGGGCCAATAACGAAAATTTAAAAGATGTATTCGGTCAATTTGTATAAATTATATACGCTCCGAAAATTTCAATGAAATTGGTTAAGTGGTTTACGAGTTATAAACGATCAAAAGTGGTAAAAATTGCAGTTCTTCAAAATCTCGGCCTTTTTACCACTTTTGATCGTGTACAACTCGTAAAAATGTACAACTCGAAATTTTCGGAACGTTTATAAATCATACGAGTTTACAAAACACATGTTTTAAATTGTGGTTATTGGCCCAGTTAAACAAATTGTAGAAATAAATGTTTACTATTGTTTTCACAATTCCGACCAAATGCACTTTTTCAACATATTTTTTAGACGTCATTTACTAAACTAATTCTTCTAGCCTTACAGAGAAATTGAAGTCGGTCGAAATTCCAACCGGGCACTATTCACAGAGATGCTTGCAATTATCGAAATCCTAATTTGCATAGCCTGACCTGTCAGAAGTCAAAACAATGTGCGGACGATGATACAGATACAGAGAAAGGTCTGTCATGCGCGCGGCTGACATTCGTCCTATAGATAACAGGCTTCCGTTTTGAGCATTTCCTGCCACTCAACGCATAATGCATAATCCGCCACGGAACAGAGTCCTATTTTCCTGCGGATAGAGATTCCGAAGCGGATACATCCTTACAAGCGAGGATTTCTATCAAGACGGAAACATTTGGTTTCCGCGTCAGGCAGATATACAGGGTGTCAATAAACGAATGAATTCACCTTTGGCAAAGAAATCCTTGTGGCCAGAGTAGCCAAATTGAGATTTGTCTCCCCACTCTACCTTCCCCTTCTACGACGCTATTCCCCTTCTCCGCGGCCTGGTCACGTGACGCGATCCGTTGGCGTCACGGATTAACACTAAACCTAACGAGCCTTCAAAGTAACTGGTACATGTTCCCTTATAAAAATGACAAGATTGATTTTATTTAGACTTTGTTGTTTATACAATCAATTCTTATAACATCATTTTTATTATTCCAATAATTGTAAAATAATCAGGGACCATAACTGTTATAACCAAAAAGAAAGAAAGTGATGGAATAACAAGTATTTCATCGACTAAAATCGACTAGGATTATAAGTAACCGAAAATTTTTTTCCAAAAATTATTGATATTATTGATAACTGCTTTGAGCAATCCAAACAGTTTTTCTTCATCGACAACAGTTATCTAAAAGAATCCAATTTTTTGGGCACTTGTATCAAAAGTATGAAAATCCATATTTTTTAATAATTTTGTTCTTCGAATTTTACTTTATATTTCGTGTTGATTATCTTAAATTTCAATAATAATCAACTTTTTATTAATGATTTTTATCGTAGAAAATTTTAGTCACTCTGTGCGTGTGGTTAAATCAATGGATACATGCATTGCATACATATTAAGAAATTGATTAATTTATTTACAAAACGATATAAATTAGACGTGTATTATATACAGGGTGAGTGATTTAATTGTACTAATTTTCGTACTCGTGAACTTTCTGTTTTATAAAAAAAATGTTCCAAACGAAAATTGTTTCATACCAAACGGGGCATATATAATTCGTGATAATTAATTTTTTAATATCTCTGACTGTTCTTGGAATTTACTGCGAGAAAGACAATTCTGCATTCTTCACAAGCCGTGATTGCACCCCGAGAACCCTTATTATGGCGCGAATTAAAACTAGGTTTGCGTTACGAATAAATTACTCTGCTTACACACAGAGTTCCATGATTTTCTGAATTTCCAGATTTCCCAAGTTCGGAGTTGCACAACTCTCGGTTCCCTCGTTACTTCATTTAAATTACTGTATTGTCTTTCATCCGCATATACTATTTCATATTCATACTATTTACAATATAAAATGTTACAACAAATTATTTGTAAAAAAATCATTGGAATAATCTCAAATTAGACAACTGTATTTTTCAAATTGTTCCGACAATTTGTTCCGAAATTAATGTTTACTATTTTTATTCGCAACATCCGTCAATTACAAAATTCTATACCTTTCATTTTATAAGTTGACCAATGGTCACGCTGCGTGACTGTTAATTTTATAAGTTCTATGCAGACGGCAGGCAAGTTTAAATACCAAAAAGGAGTACGGCCTTCTGAAACGGGCATGGTCTAGGGTAGGTAGCGATTCAGTGTTCAACACTTCACAGAGAATACTTAATGAGAATCTAAAATAGGACGAGGTCAAAATTGTAAATTAAGTAAGATGGAAAGTAGAAATAGAAGTACTTTACGTTGCAAATCATTTTAAGTAGATACGAGTAAATTTAAATAATTTCCACAGTTAATATTGAACTTCTAATATTTCAGCTGTACATGTGTATTTTAAAGTATAAGATACACAAACAATAATGTATTTATAATTCCATGAAAATTAAAAAATTAAGAATAATTCTTACGTATATCATTTACATTTTGTTTTTTTAACATTTTGTTCTTATGTATACATATAGAAAATTATATAAATAAAGATACTAAAAACTAAGTGGTGCACGCAGTTTCAGAATTATACATCTTAAAACAATACTAATTTTTTATACTTTTTCACGAATGAAATTTAAGACAATTTTTACCAGTTTAAATTTTGTTGCTCATTGCGACAAAATGTGTTTTTTAAATTGTCAATACAGGCCCACATAAAGAAGTTGTGAAATGCGTATTTTAGTATTTTCTCTGGAACTACGACAAATTGCGATTTTTTTAACATCTTTCTCACGTCATGTAGTAAATCAATTGTTCTGAAATTGTTTCAATTTCTGAAAAAATTCCAAGTTGTATAGTCCGATATTTAAAAAGTTAAATTTAAAAAAAAATATTATTTAAATAATTAATTAAAAAATTATATTTAAAAAAAAATATTTATGCCCGATATTTAAAAAAAAAAAGTTAAAAGACTTGTGTCCCCACTCTACCTTCCCCTTCTACGACGCTATTTTTCCGGTCACGTGACGCGTATCATCTTTGTCGTTGCGTCCGGTATTGGTCTAACATTCTCTCTTCAAATACTTCATAGACGTCCATCACGGATGGAACATCCTGTACATAGGATCCAATAGCTCGGGGGGGATAAGAAGATACAAACACGAACCTGGTAATATCGTATCCAGCATAGTTGCAGCAGTCCTTTTTCCGCGCGATGAAACCGTCTGATGTCAAGATTGAGACATGGCAGGAAGAAATAACAAATATCTGCTGAATCTGACATATTCATAGAGGACATCGACTTGTATCGTACCTTGGAATCCAATTCAGGACTTTATGTTTGGATAATCGAGGTTTCGAAATGTTCGTAAAAGCGTCATTAAAAAATTATTAGAAACCGAAAAGTTAGTGATTAAACCAAGCATGCACAATGCACAGAAATACCATCATCCATCATTGAAGACTATCTCAGTAATTATTCGTTTTTAACCCCGTATATATCTTGATAGTTTTTTATTCTGCATTTAATATTCTGTCGATTGGTTAAATATTATACATTACATGAGAAAATGAATGATCATATAACAAACATCAGAAAATTAATGATCATATAACAAACATCAGAAAATTAATGATCATATAACAAACATCAGAAAATTAATAATCATATAACAAACATCAGAAAATTAATGATCATATTATTGCAATACTCTATTATGAGTTAGATGGTACAGTTAAGTGACTCGTTCTGTACAACTGATTAATAAAATTGTTTACTTTACAATGACCTGAGGAACTTGCGGCTCGTGAGCTGCAGACTCCTCTCCCTACTCCTGTGACGTCCTCACCAAACTCCTCTCCCTACTCGTGGGTCCTCCTCACCAAACTCCTCTCCCTACTCCTGGGTCTTCCCCACCAAACTCCTTTCCCTACTTCTGGGTTCTCCCCACCAAGTTCCTCTCCCTACTCTTGAATCCTTCTCACCAAACTCCTCTTTCTACTTCTGGGTCCTCCTTACGAAACTCCTCCCTCTACTCCTAGGTATTCCACATCAAATACCTCTCACTACTCCTGGGTCCTCCTCACCAAACTCCTCTCTCTCTCTCTACTCCTAGGTCTTCCCCATCAAACTCCTCTCCCTACTCTTGAGTCCTCCCATGAAACTCCCGTGGAGTGTGGAGTATAGTAGGAGGTTCGGGAGATTAGGAGTATGTATTGTACAGGATGTCGTATCCTCGCAGTCACGCGAAGCAAAGCACGGTAGGGGCAATATGAAAAAAACATAGTTGATAGTGGGGAAACTTGTACACTGGTAATGGGAGACGTGAACCGTGAGTTGTTTCATGGTTAAATCAAGCACGAATTTTTACAGTCATCCAATATTTTGATACAGTGGAAATTTTTCGGATTGATATTCGACATTGAACGTGATGTCCTCGAAATTTCACCTGGTTTTTTATTGCCATAATTTACAGATCCGGCTGATTCCCTTATCATTTCCCTAGAGGCAGGAAAAGAATGAAGATTTTCTCGAAGTTAGCAATACAACATCGAACCGATGGAAGTCCAAGAGACGCGACCTGCTTGCGCAGACGAATCCAATTCGACGGAGGAATATTAAAAGTCCGTAGCGCGTCACGTTGACGTATCGACTTGTTGGCAGTGGCGTCACGTCTCGACACAACACTCGCTACACGAGAAACAGACGCGTGGAGTGAGATTCGGGTCTGCTTCCGGTAACAAATTCCGAGTCTGCCCGAAACGTACGTCGACAATCGAACTATTTACGACAGAGAAAATATTGTGAATTTTTTTCGATCCTACTTGCGTGAACTGTTAGCACATTCAAGCGTGGCGTACGTGCGAGGCACTCGTGAGCGCGATGCCCTTCTGTAGATATGTATCTATGTAGCTACCAGCCTGATCCAGTGCTGCAAGCATTGTGAATCAGTCGTGAAAAGCTTTACAGCTGCGATCGACATTTTACTAACTCGATGAAATGTTGTTAATAGTGATATATGCTGCAATAAGCTTATTTTAATGGTTCTGCGTTGTATCACATTTGTCTGGATTAATTTATTACAAGATTTATATACTACATTGTATTTAATACTATTTGTCCATGGCTCGAACACTAAAAACATTTTGCGATTAAGGCTTAATGTGTCGAAAAAGATTCGACGGTTTTTTAATTCGTTAAAATTGAATTTCACAAATATCAATTACTTTTCGGAGAAAACGCGAGATGTAATGACTGCTATAAAGTATAAGAGCATCTTGATCTTTATATGTCTACAGAATATTTTTACTAGTTTTAAGCCAAAGAAGCGGAAATACTTAGCAAGGCAACTTCATTTTTCGTGAATACAAATCAACTTTATTAATACGGCTAAAAAAAATAAAGGATATATCGGTGCATATATCGATTAGCAAACATGAACGGTGAACGCAATATTATACCTGAACAAAAAATTCGAGATAAATAATTGAGAAGACAGACGTATTTGCTTCAAATATTTCCAGGCAATTAAATGTTATTAACCCTTTGCGGTCCTATGTCGAGTGGGACTCGACATCGCATTTCGTTCTGAAAATGCAGCACGGACCGGCTGGTACGAAATTGCGAATGCCGCGCGGACCACAAAGAGTTAAAACAGCTAGTATGGGAATCGTATAATTTAAATACATTATAATACCGATTCAGTTGATGGTGATTTGAAATCTTACAGAATCAAATATTGCAATTCAAAAGAACTGTTAATTTTTAGCGCAACTAACCTTTAAAGCTGTAAAGGTTTGCCAATTTTCTACTTTCTCTTCGTTAACATAACTACTTTTCCAAGCGATAACACAAAACAGGCCCGAACAACGGGTCACTAGCAGTATACCAGATCCCCCACCACCAGTGTACCGATTCCCCTACTACGCTCCTTCTACACTCCACAAGAGTTTGATGGGGAGCGCCCAGAAGTCAGTCTCCTCGCCAGATCGTGGAGAAATCGAGGGGAATATAGTTTACCCCCGCTCAACTACAATATACTGACGTAATCTTCGTGGACGCTCCGTGCTTTTATTTATAGTCACTAATGCCATGATTTTATTTAAATTCATATTAAATATTTCTATCTATTCCGACACTAATTTTGTAACAGAAGAAATCTTGAACTAATTGCTTAAAATTTTTGGGGAAAAATATTATTAATCATTTAATTGAACTCGCTATTTCATGGAGAACCAGGAAAATAATTATTTTCTTCTTTTTGGTGCATTTTGATATAAGCGTGGTTTTATTTATAGTCACTAATGTCATGATTTTATTTAAATTTATACTAAATATTTCTATCTATTCCGACACTAATTTTGTAACAGAAGAAATCTTGAACTAATTGCTTAAAATTTTGGGGAAAAATATTATTAATTATTTAATTGAACTCGCTATTTCATGGAGAACCAGGAAAATAATTATTTTCTTCTTTTTGGTGCATTTTGATATAAGCGTGGTTTTAGTTATAGTCACTAATGTCATGATTTTATTTAAATTCATATTAAATATTTCTATCTATTCCGACACTAATTGTATAACAGAAGAAATCTTGAACTAATTGCTTAAAATTTTGGGGAAAAATATGATTAATCATTCAATTGAACTCGCTATTTCATGGAGAACAAGGAAAATAATTATTTTCTTCTTTTTGGTGCATTTTGATATAAGCGTGGTTTTATTTATAGTCACTAATGTCATGATTTTATTTAAATTCATATTAAATATTTCTATCTATTCCGACACTAATTTTGTAACAGAAGAAATCTTGAACTAATTGCTTAAAATTTTGGGGAAAAATATGATTAATCATTTAATTGAATTCGCTATTTCATGTAGAACCAGGAAAATAATTATTTTCTTCTTTTTAGTGCATTTTGACATAAGCGTGGTTTTTAAAAAGTTCTTTTTACATATTCTTTACTTTACCTTTCAATAACCCGTCATGAACACAAAACTAAACGAAACCTAACGCAAACCTGACTGTGGCTAGATACATTGTAGACCCGTGTTACCGCGAGCCGCAACAGAGCGTGTGTTTACTCGTTAAATCGGCGGAGTGCGGGTGTGGCGATCCTGCTCGCGAAATTTCGAGATGAAAACGTAAGGGAAGCTGTACGTCCGTAAGGTAACCGATTTCCATTTCGAGTAGTTCCTGGAATTTGCGGAGCCAGAGAGATATTCAGTGCTTTGTTCGTCCTCTCGTTCCTCTCCGCTTCGATCGCCCCCACCTTGCGTAACCTAGGGCTCGGTTTCCAGGGGCACCGGGCAACTCCGCCGATTTCGCACGCACGAATTTAATCCATAGGGAATTTCCGGCCGATGCACGCGTACCTGCATTCCACGGATGACTGCCTATATCAGATATCGTGAATGCACCTTTGAGCAACATGCATAGTGCGCCGCGATCACGGTTGGTCCATCTGCACGGACCCTTTGATACTATTCGATCAAAATACGATTATCCGTTTGTCGTTAACCGTGATACTGTCTGCCCTCGAACATGTATGCGCACAACCGAGTAAAGTCGTCACGAACTGAAAACTTCAATCTGTTTGCTACATGTACGAGCATATAACTTGAAAAGCGATCTGTGCTATACAATCCTTGTGAGTGTCCGCGGCATCGTGTTCGATTCGTTCCGATGATCGAAATGCTTCTGTACCGCGCTTAACTCGCATTCCGATGCAAGCAGCATAAATCTTATATGAACAATTTTATGTGTATTAATTCGTTATCATTGGGGTGGCCACCGGTGGTCATGTTCAAGACCAAACCTAATTAAGGTAAATTGTACAATGATTGGTACCCTAAGCCTAAATCGTAGTAAAAATCATTTTATCCTTTTTTGAAATGTTTAGACGAGCTGAACTTTCTATTATTATAAGTAGACAGCGGATTTGATGCATTCATGACAAAAAATGAGTAGGTATCAGTGAAAACAGTAAAAACATAAGAAGAACTTAAAAACACTGTTACCTTATTTTCAACGCGTATTAACCCTCATACGTTCCTCAGAGTAAAAATTCATCAATTTACTATTCTTACATACTGTAAAATAATTAATCTCAATTCTGTTTGTGTTGTGAGACGTACTTCCTTAAAGTGTGACGCTATAAACGAAAAATAACTTGTTGTTTTAAAGTGTAAAATAAAAATAGGTGAAATATTATTCTAGACTTTTATATGTAACTATTTTTGAGGAACGTATGAGGGTTGAACATATTGAGAAAGACAATAAGTTTCTATTTCACTCCAATTTGTTACAATATCCGGTAAAAAAATTTTTATTTTGCCTAAAGATCCACTGTCTAATTATAAGCTAATAGAGATTTTCAGCAAAATCAAACAGTTTTACGAGTCACTAATGTTTTATTACAAAAATTTTCAGTGAATAACAATCGTACAGTCATTGGCACAGTTGCTAACAGTCATATGTGGAACTCTGTTCTGGAAACTTACAACGTCCCTTTGAAATATAAATAAGAAGCAATGAAAAATGGTTTTTTATATACCAGGAATTCTTGAACTGAAAATTCAGAATTGAATCAAAATTAAATTCAAAAAGTGCCAAAACTACTGCAGTGCCAGCAATAGTACAGTTTACCCAATTACTTGAAAAATTTCGTATACCTAATGTCCCAAAAATTACCCAGACCTGAACCCAGGAAAACATTACAGAACCGCTAAAGTCACTTTCCAGTACTCATGCTTGTAAAATGTAATAAAATATAGAGTGGTCCCAAACTTTTAGCCGACAGTGTATATTGGACAGATGATGTCAAAGAAAACGAAGGGTTTTTCTGCAACAGCCAATTTAATCCTGTGTCTGACATGTACTGTAAGTCCTGAAAGCACCTTTGTTTTAATTGAGATCCAAAAAGAATTGAGTAAAAAGGAATAACATATTTTCGTTTGACGTTTCGTTTTCGAGTAAAAACCGAGTTTGAAAATCAGCAAATACGTGTGCTATTAGATAAATAGGAACCAATTGACGTGGCTTTTGTGACTAATGTCGAGGTTGTAGTTAGGTATAATGGACTCAATGATTGTCTATTGAAATACTATTTGTCGTTTGAGAACTAGTACATGAAATTGAAAGATGGATGAAAATTACTTAACGAATGTTCAAATATTGCAAATATTAATTTTTCAGCTTTCTGTCTGGGAGAGCCAGAAAGAGAACCAAATTTAAGCTTTCTATACAGGGTGGTCCAAAATTTTTGTACTTCCTTGAAAGGGGTGATTCCTGAAGTAATTCAGAGTAACTTTTTCCTTTGCGAAGATATTATCCGTTACTTTGTTACGGAGTTATTCACGAAAGCACCTCTGATTGTCGGTGTTTTTCGTTAAAAAAGCTTAACAAAGCCGCGGAGAACATTTTCGAAAGAAAAAGGTTGCTTGATATGATCTCAGAAATCACCCCCTTCGAGGTAGTAGAACATTTTTGAGACTCCCAGTATAGTGAACTAAATCTCTTGAATATACAGAGCGAGCCTCGTGAAATGACGATTTCAAATAGCTCGTAAGTTGTTATATGAATATGAAGGTCACCTTCAGTTCTTGAAATGAATATTTCCCAACGAATTCGGATGAAACAGCAAATTCTGTTTGAAACAATATTAAAACGAATAGCATATGCGATAGTTATCGTTCGCGATTCGAGAACGTTCATTCGGAATATCGATTCGATAACGCGAAAGTATGTTTTCCTGTAATAGGTATTGGTCGCGTGTTGGTGTAGGCGAATTTTATTGTTGGAATAATATGTGGCGTGTGGGCTCGGGAAGACTGTGCATTGCGAATGGGGACGACTGGTTAATTGACTGTAATTGAAATGTATGATCAGCCAGCTAATAAATCCTATAAAATACGCTTTAATCCATTCGGAATGAGATGTTTCAAGCTCGCGTAGTGAGTGCCATAAATTAACTAGTATGCACGTGTTAGATGCGTTCCAGCGATATCATTTTACTGTATAAATAAAGTATGTATTCGGCGAAATTGATATTATTTCCAATAATAAATAATCCGTACGGAACAGGTAGGGGGAGAATGTCTGAAATAAATTGCGCGAACCTTATTGCTCTTTTCAGGAATCTTTCCCCGAGGATCGATGAAGATGTGAGAGCTCCCTTTGATGAATTCGCTCCGGAAACGCTGCATTTTACTGGCGAGGCAAGGACAAACACGCAAAGCGGATATTTATCGCTTTATTTTCCTGGAGAAATTGGAAATATTTGCGGATCGCTGACGCGTGGCTCATGAGCTGTTTTTCGCATCCAGTTACACGATCTCGCAGCATAACGTGCAAACATGGTCTTGGAAATATATTTTGCTCGAATGTTTACGTCCAATCGATATTTTTCTCCCCGGTTTTTCACTCGTCCGTTGTTCCGTTACTTATTCCGCGTTGTTAAACAAATTATTTTGCTTCGGTGCATCCACTCTTGCTCTGCATTCAACTTTAATATTCCGATCCATTTCCTTTTGCTATTTCATCGATCCCTATCCTTAATCTCATTATTTCGAAGATCTGAAGATGCTCAACTCGTTGTACTATTTTCCTCAAAGCAATAAAACGTTTTCTCCTTAATAGTTCTGTAGTAGAAAGAGAGAGAGAGAATATTTTGATTTACCGTATGTCTACATTCAGTGTAATGCTTGATAGTATTCTTCACTCTAAATTCTCCCGTTTGCAAGTCAATTTCACGCTTTTGCGAATGTAGTATTTTTAAGAAAGTTTTTGTAAATAAAACCAAATCAAATGTAGATTAATTGTGACACGATCGTATCAACAGAGAAGCGCATTTAAAATTCCACAGAATTTAGTACGATTTTTATTTATTTCGGAACTGAAAAGAGACCGCCACCACTGAAAATAAGATTTTATATGATTCTACTCTTTTCAGATTCGCCTAAATATTGAAAACTCCGATACCAATCAAATTGGCAAAAAGCTGCTCGACATTAACGTCAAGAATTTCGAATGCAAAAATTGTAGGTAAATCGATACGGTCCAATCTTCGGTGGCCGCCATTTTAATTTCCGTTCGCATGATCGCGACAGTCGATTGCGCGAAGCGCGTTCCATTCTTCGCGTAGACTCAATGTCGTCGATCGCGTCGATCGCCGTAAGGGTATTCCTTTTATCTCTTTCAGCGGCGAAAACAACGAGAAAAACGCGACACGCGACGACATGACAACGGGAATCACGTCTCGTGTCGTGCTCGCGAGAAACAACCATATCGATCGGGCAATGCGCGTGGAGCCAGTGAGCATTTCAAATCATCGCATCGCGGCTACCAGCCGGACCAGGTCTATCCTCCTCCTCTCTTCTCTCTTCCTCCATCGGACTACTTTTCTCTGTCTTTGAATTTCAATCCGTTTCCTCGTCGTTCGCCAACTCTTTCGTTACCGAGGGCAAGACTTACTCAGCATTGTTGCGAAACTTTTTCATGCAACAACCTTCAGGATCTTCGTTCCTTCAACTCTGTCCGTGTATTTGTAAGGGACGATGTTGCTCCTTGAAGCGAGAGTTATTAGCTTCCCGTCGCATCGTAACGATAGACTCGGTGGGTGGGTGGCTCGCTGCTACAATGCGCCATGATTCTCGCGCTCCATGGTTACCTTCCGAGGGTCTCTCCGGGTTTCTGTTCGCGTTCGCAACTTATTTTAACATTACTCACAAAGGACATTGTATAAGACATTCCGAAAAGAACTTCCGGATGTTTTTAGGATATACTTGTCACATGGTTCTATACAGGGTAGTTCGTAACTTGATCTGAACAATCGTGACAAGTTCAGAAAACACCTCATGGACCTACGGCAAGTACGTGAGTTTACTCTGAAATTGTTCGCATTGCTTTACTGTTGCCTAATCATATACACCACTAAAAATTGCTTTACCATTGTTGCACATATTGTTCACATTAATATGTCGGTATCTAATCAACTGCTAAACAAATTATGTAATAATACAGTATTTTATGATTGTCCCCAACATGGGTCTACCCAGGGACAATTATCCGACAGGGATACTATTCTTCGACTTTTGCGGAACGTAGAAAAGGACCGCGGAGCTCTAGAGGCCTCGGTCGCCGAGAAGTGTAAACATAACTAATCCAATAACAAAGCTTCTTTATTTTTCATTATTTATTCATGGCACTTCGACTAACATACTCGTGGCATTTTTCTAATGAAAATGATACCAAATATGTTATAATTCCAATTATATTTACTTGTTTAATGAACGACGAAAGTTTTCGACGCAGAGAAGGACAGCGTATGGGAAAGAAAGAGACGCGGAAACTTTCATCGTCCATAACACAAGTAAATATCATCGAAATTATATCACATTTGATATAATTTTCATGAGAAAAATGCCACGAATATGTTGGCGAAAGTTCCCTAGAAAAATAATGAAAAATAAAGAAGTTTTGTCGTTGGATTAGTGTGGTCTCACCGACATACCCGAGCCGTATGATGTCATACTTCTCGGCAACCGAGGCCTCTCGAGCTTCTTGGCCCCTCAAGAGGGTACACACCCCGCAGGAGTGGGGATAGTTCTGGGACAATCGTCGGCCAGACATTTGGGACATTTATCGATAAAATAGTACGAACAAAATAATTTAGAATGGAATTATTCTAGGTCGGAAGAAATGTTTAATTTTCTAGTTAAAATTTCTCCGAGTGCAAAGAGTTAAGGGGTAATTTGTCCCCGCAAATGGAGTTAATTCCCGTGATGTGGCGACTCTGCCCAGGAGTAGGGAGAAGTCTCGTCTGTGGCTCGCGATCGGCGGGTTGCCCATGCTTGATTAAAGCTCGGTTTATCTCAGCCAGTCCAGGCCAGTCCGGCAGAACCTTACTACCCTGGTTTTGTACCCAGTATTTTAGCTTTTTGGAAAATACTGGATACAAAACCAGGGTAGTAAGGTTCTGTCAGACTGGCCTGGACTGGCTACGAATGAACCAACCTTTAAACCAAGAGTTCGGTGTGTGCAAGAACGTCATTCGTTAATTAGCTGGCCAGTAGGCGTAGGCATATTTCTTTCTCTTTCTACCTTTCTATATTCTGCCAATCGTGACGAACATGTGCATGACGATTCGCGTAATTAAGACTATCGTCGCTATCTTACTCTTAGCGTTCCTGGAATTGATTGGCGCGTTACGTACACCGGTAGACACCAGTCTTATATTCCACTGATAATTCCTCGCGATGTCTAAACAGGAAAGACACACTATACGCATCAGAGACGTTCTTAGAATACCATGGCACTGCCGAGCTCATGTGCTCATTCGATGGACAAGTCTAACACAAATTCAGATGAAGAGCAAATCGAAAAATCATGTACAATTTTGTATATTTAACACTTTACCTACCGGAAGCCTATTAATAGGATTTTCAATAATTGTGCTGGAACAAAAGAAAGCACAGAAATTTTCTTTTACATTGCAATCTTAAATGAAACTATTAGATGACGTTAGGGTTGCCAGAAACGTTTTATCCAAATATAGAAGAAGTACTGAAAACTGAAATTATGTATACAGGGTGTCCCAGCTAACTTGACCACCTTGAATACCTTTGTTGTTTTTAAAGATACATCAAATGTCTGAATGACAAAGTTGAATGGTAAAATGGACCTCATAAGATACCAACAAAATTTTTTTTATGTAATTTTTTTTAGAGACATGAAGGTCACCTTCATTTTTTTGATGGAATGAGGTATTTTTTTAGTACATCAATCGATGCAGCTGAACATTCGTTATAAAAAAAGTACTAACCTATTTATGTATGTCGAAAAGTTAGTAGTTCAGGAGATATTTCAATTTAAAAAACCCTAAAATATCATTACTTTTTTATAACGAATGTCCAGCTGCATCGATTGATGTATTAAAAAATACCTCATTCCATTAAAGAAAATGAAGGTGACCTTCATATCTCTAAAAAAAATTACCTGAAAAAAATTTTGTTGGTATCTTATGAGGTCCATTTTACCATTCAAGTTTGTCCTTCAGACATTTGACGTATCTCTAAAAACAACAAAGATATGCAAGGTGGTCAAGTTAGCTGGGACACCCTGTATATGAGAAAGGCTCAAAACATAGGAGTTCAAGTAAACGAGGTATACAGCACATTTAAAAACTTTTTTATTCAAACAAAGATTTTTGAAAATTCCTATAAGTACGTAAAGATCAAGTTCAAGTATAGAAGGCTCGTATCAAATATAGAAGATCTGGCAACCCCAGATGACGTTATTGAAGGCGACTTGTTAGTTCACAATAAAAATTGCTGTTGCTATTGAAGGTTCCCTTAAAAAGTTCCATTAAAAAGCCATGTACCATAGATTTTCCAAACTTATGCAACAATCACCGATCAGTAATGTGTTAAAAATACACGGAGAAAAAAATCCTGTCGAAACAAAAAAAATACATGTTGATTCAATAAGATGTACTATTGAATAGTGCCAATATCATATGAACTTATTTTAATATTTAATACTATTGAATTTCAATAGCAAAACTCACTTCCGCCAATCATATAAGCCAATAGCTTGACCATCAATGTTTTCAAAAAAATAAGATATGGCCTCGAACCAATTCCAGTATAAATCAATACATTTCTCAAATTTTTTTAACAACATATCTGATTGAAGGAAAAAAAGAAATATGACGAATAATTATATACGGTATTGAATCAAATACTATTTTCAATCATTTCATGATAGACAATTCAAATACATCACGATTTGCTTCTAAATTTCATACTATTGAAAAGAATACATTGATATTCATCGAAGTAAAAAAATTACAATAACACGCGTGTTATTGAAGTAACTACTTTTTTTCTCAGTGTACCCTAAATGTCCGCTATGAAGAGGAAACTTCTGTAATCTGTTGCATAACGAGTTGTGTCACAGCACTGTGAACGCAGACCTAGTATTTCCACGTGTGTCACCTTTAATGCTTTTGTTATCCGATGTGTACATTCGTGTATTAGACTGCATCATCCCGAAATGCAGAAGTTCCGGCCCTTGCGTTCATACACGCAGTCAGAGGTATTCGAATAATCTCCGGGTGTAGTTTCGACATCTCGTTACCTATGTCTGCATTCTATACTCTAATTGTCAAGTAATAAACAGACCTAGCCGCGCGCGCTACAGGGTTCGGTGTCGAGTGGTGTGTACATATGTATATGTGAACACAAGAACCAAGATACATTATCACGTAACTATGCGGCGGGAGAGCCTCGTTTCGATGCAAATACAACGTGGACGAGAAGCAGATAGCGACACGCACAGCAACACTTACCGTGCAACATGTGACACTGATTTTAATCGAAGGCCGATGTCGAAAATGTGATTAAATTTTCGGTAGCTCGGACATGGAAAATGTTGACAAGGTTGTTACGTTCTTTGGGTTCTAAAAAAGTGTAAGCCCACCATTATTTGGTCGGCAAAATAATGGAAAAACTGTTTCAGATTGGAAACTACATAGAGCGAAAAATTGAAAATCATTCACGTAGTTCATCAGCGCGTTAAAAAAACTCGTAAAACGTAAAAATCCAAACTGTTATTCTTTTTCTTCCGAGCCAAAAATTTTGCAGTTTTTTACACGATCCTGTAGATTTTTACGAAGAAACACTCGTTCAAACGTTATACGCGTGTCAAGTTGAGTTTTTACAGGCAAGAGCGCCGCCATATTTTTACAACAACGGGTTTTTTTTAATTAATTTTTTATTAATTATTGGCTTGTTGACGTTCACGTAGATTGAGTTGCCGACTAGCATTCCACACCTTTGAATTTTTCCAATTACTGCATGCACATTGATATTAGACAAATTCCAGATTCGCTGTACTTGTAACATTTCATTTTCAAAATGGTCACTCACCTTACCACTACTCTGCAGCAACTTCTCGTCTCATGATTACATTTTATACATTTCTCCCGCTGGTCCTATCTTCAAGTTCCTCTAACATCTCGATCCATTTCCCGTACGAAACGAGCCGACGTGCGTTCCTCCTTCGAAACGGTGCGGCGCGAACGCGAGCAACAAGCTAGAAATCGCCGACTAATGACGAAACGCGAGAACAGCAACGCGTCGTAGCAGTTTCAACCGTAATTATTTCAAGTCGGTATGAACGTACATTTTAGTAAGTCAATTTATACAGGCTACCCCAAAAATGTTGAGCTTCCTTGAAAGGAGTGGTACCTGATGTCATTTGAAGTAACTTTCCCCTTTGCGAAAATCTTTTTAGCTTCCTTAACCCCTCACCGTTTTTTAACGAGTCACACTCGTGATGGAGATTTTCAAAGAAATCTAACACGTATGAATGTCACGCGTTTCTTTTTGGATGAAATAAAATTTGATTGGTTTGTAATCAATTAGACAGCGGATGTTCATGCAATTTACAATTTTTGTAGACGAATTTTAAGAATGTGGAATAAAATAGAATCTTATTTTCCGTGGTAGTAGCCTTTTTAGGTCTGAAATAAATTGAAATCGTACTAAATTCTGTCATATTTTATATCCTGGTTTTCCTATCCTAAATTTTTGAGAATTTTCAAAAGCCATAATTGCATAAAGATCCACAGTCTAGTAATCAATATTTAAGCACTGAAATGAACGTAGACATACAAAAAAGTATAGATTTTCTTTTCTCTTCTACGACATTTTCCTTTTTCTCAAAGACAGAAAGCTTAAAAATTGATAAAAATTAATATTTGCAATATTTTACATTCGTCGAGTAATTTCTATTCATCTTCCAATTTCGTTGTATTAGTTCTTTCAACAACAAATAGTATTTCAATAGACAATTATTGACTTCCAGGCTTTAGCTAACTACAACCTCAACATTCGTCACGAACAAATGCGTCAAATTGCTATCTAATAGCACGCGTATTTGCTGATTTTGTCCAAACTCGGTTTTTACTCGAAAACGAAACGTCAAACGAAAACATGTTATTCCTTTTTTTCGGCACGTTTCTGCACGTAGAATCACGATCCGGCCGGCCGCTTCATGAAATTCCGTTCGAATGAAACTCTGTAAAAATGTTTCAACGAATTGGTCCCAGTCGATGCGAGGAATAATTTTGTATCGGTGGTCCAAGTTTCATACCAGAACTTAAACGAAAATAAAAATTTACCGAGGCTGCCTCTGCTGTTTCTAGTTGGTTGCTAATCAAAACAGGATTGCTTGCTTATCTGACTAGAACGCTTTATAAAACTTACTTGTACTGTGCAGATATGGCAAGTGGAATTGACACGAATTGAAGGGGAAAATTCTCCCTCCCTTCTCCCTATACCAGTACCGGATTAGTCACGTGACACTGTGACACACGCACGACAAAGACGGACCGAGTCACGTGTCCGGGCAGTGGCGGAAGTATGAGGGAACAGTGTCGTAGAACGGAAAACCTGGCGAGTCTAGATATCATTTCCACAGGTACTTCATATAATAACATGACATTGACCATAATCTGAAGGTAAAACTTTTAATTTTCGAAGATCAAGGTCATTTCAAGGTCACGTTATTATAAATATCTGAATGTATTTTTCGATCAGTTATACGATGCAATAAAAAAAAAAATGTAGTTACGTATCAAAAAACGACCTTCGGAAAAATGTATTCTTGCCAGATATTCGGTCCATTGACACTATGCACATTACGTAACAAATATTTTTTACATCACAATAACCTGAAGAGATATTAGGCGAAGTAAAAAGTTCTGAGCGTTTTTCGCTTTATTTCTAATGCGAAAAACGCTCAGAACTTTTTACTTCACCTAATATGTAGATAGACCACCCCGTATGTAGAAATGCACAAAAAAATATGTATTAACCCATTGCACTCGGAACTATTTTAACACGAAAATCAAACATTCTTCCAATTCAGAATATTTCCATTCTATATGATTCTTTCATTTTATGAATATTCTATGATGTAATTTTTACTCGTGCAATACTCAAATGTTTTATTTTACATTACTTTACATTTTAAATTATTTTACATTACTGATATAGCAATATCTAAGTGGTGCCTCGGAGTCACTAAGGATTAACCCGACAGTTTGTTAATTCTGTTTTGATAAAACGGAGAAGTCATATATTTAAATAAAAATTGAAAATAGTTTCTCCTTTCTAAGTTTGGATTGTTCCACAATGTTTACTGGATACAAATTGAAGAGCTTGCAAATTCAACTACTGGTAAATCATACTGATCAGATGTTTCTCTTTCGAACTATGATTGCCTAAATATGGTTCATGCTGTTTGACAGCCATTTCATTAATTACGATAGTCCGGTTGTTAACAGATCACGCTATCCGTGATCAATTGTATTACAGTGGTACAGCCGCCGATGAATTATTTTGTACACAAAGATTTTAATAATGATAAGCTATCGCGTTGTCAGAGACTGCCTTGTACCAAAATCCTTTGTCACGGTAAACTAAAACAAGATAATGAGAGTTCCATCCGGCGCAGAACGCCGATTTATCGTCAATCGTAATAATCTGTGGGTGAAGCCACACCTACATACCCACGTATCATTGTGAATACGCGCGCGCGCAGCTGCATTACTGGAAAATGTCAAGACATATAGATGTCGTTCTGCCAGTAAATTTCGAAACATAATTCCGCCGGTATTTAGAGATCCACCAGAGCCAGAACGAACTTCGGTAATTTCGATAATCATGCCCGGCTGCGTGCATAACACACCCGCCTAAAATTCGATTTTAATTATCTCATTAATGCCGAACGCTGGCTACGGGTCTCCGGCTCGCAACCGTCGTCATTCCAGTGCCTCCGCCCCTACCCCACCTAATACCGAAAACACGACCAACGAGAATTACTGCCCCGCTATCGGGAAAATGTTCTTCAAGCATTCGCATGTTTTGAAAAGTTGTCAGTTCTGACAGTCTAATAAAACTGATGTTTCATCTGACCCATGCCAAAATTGCTGGTTGTTCTCGCTATGTGTTTCTCTGCAATCCGATACCGATACACCGTCCACTAAAGCCCCGATATTTCAACATTTTTCCTCGGCTTGTACATTTCGGTCGATTCCAGTTTGTTACAGCTTTAGACTTTCTTGAAATCCATAAAGATAAAGAGAGTTTCTTTCCAAAAGATAAAGGGTCCCTTTTTTTTCTTCCCATAAGGGTTTCTTTAATCCATTTTCTCCATTCACTCACCAGCATCTATCCGAGAACAGCCACTCGTGTTCTTGACTGTAAAAGATAAAGGGTCCCAAACGAGAACCGAGGTAAGCATTAGAGTTGACTTCATTTTTCTAACCTCGAATTCTTTCGGAACACACCCTAGAATTGTTACACTGGCTAGAAAATAATACAGTAAATCCTCTATAGTCGCAGAAACCTCGGGGAGGTTCGTTTGCAAAGTTCGTTGACGAACACTTTTTTTCTTTTTTGGTCGTTTTTGAGCTTTAAAGACCGAGTCGAGCGTAGAAAAGGACAGCGCGTGTAAAGAGAGACCGCGCGCGACTCTCCGCGTCTCTTTCTTTCCCATACGCTGCCCTTCCTTGCGCCCGAAACGTCCATCGTCAATTAAACCACTAAATATAATTGAAATTATAACGTGTTTGGCGTTATTTTAATCAGAGAAATGCCAGAAATAAGATGGTGGACGGTCCATTAAAAAATAATGAAAAATAAAGAAGTTTTACCCGAGTTATACCCGAGCTAAAGGAAAATGTTCTTTTGAAAGCCAATATTCAAAATTTCAAAGTTGCGAATTTTTTTTTACGATGACCTTGTATCGTATTTGCATATGGTTGTAGAGAATGGAAAGACAAATTCAACGATATATAGAAATGTATATTTACGACGCACTATAATAGAGAAAATCAAGTTCCAAAATTTAGAAATCTTTTCTCATTGTTTGAAAATTTTTTCCGCCGAGAGTAAATAACGTCCACCCTAATGCATCTATCAATTGATACTGCCACGCGCCTCTAGACGTACGCAACGTACACCTCTGCTGGTCGGGTCGTCGCATTTCAGGCGGATTTTCAATCGTTAATCCTTTGCGGACGACGATTTTTTCAAATATTAAAGAGAAGTAAATCGGAGGAGTAGATCATGTAACGAAGTCTTGGGTGCTGGAAAAAAATGGAAATATACAGCGAGTGTAAAACTTTATAAATAAAATATTTTAAATTCTCATTAAGGGCTCAAATAAAAAAGTTTTGAAAAATGCCTGTTATATTTTTGCATGTAACCTTGTAAATTATAATCTTTGGAATACCTTTTTTGCATATCATTTCGGAAACCAATGCTTCTAATCGATTATAAAAAATCAGGGCGTTTGGTACAATTATGAAAAAGGTGTTCTATTTTGTATACTAATATTATATCACGTTCAGAATCACATTTTACAATTAAAGTTGTCTGCAACTTTAGGAATCGAATCATAGAAAAATAAGCATAGCCACGATGTCGTCACTGTGACGACATTCGCCCCCAAAGAGTTAACAACTAAATAACGAAGCCGAAATCGCAATTGTTTTATTCTTCATTTTCGTCTTATATGATCGTCGAGAACCACCCCTTAAATTTTCTCCCACTTGTAGGTAAACACCCTGTATATGACGAATTACTCGATACTTGAAGTGTTTGCTCGAACAATTTTTGCCAGAGAGGTAAGCACAGTAATATTTTTCTTGCACATTTCTTGCAATTTGTCCGAGAATATCGTGAGACGCACATTCCGCAAATATTTACTCGGTTCTTTGACCGTTTCTTGAATCAGGATTACAGTGATTTGGACGAAGATCTCTGCAGTAATTACCAGCCATAAATGCGTCGCAGGAACACGCGCCTAACGCTACGACCGTATCGATGTACTCCCAATTACTGTATGTTGCCATGTCGACGGAATGGCGAGGACGGAAAATCTGACAGGGAACCGACAATAAGCTGTGGTATTGATGATGTTTATGAATATAGATGCAACAAACAGTTTACAACGCAGCCAAGTGTACGCGTACTCGATGAGTTTTCAACATCGATTTATTGGGAAATGAAACCGCGTACGATTAAGTGCTATTCTTCTTTCCGACACATACACACTGTATAATTGAAGGTGAAATTAAAAAATTTGAATAGCTCTGAAAATTTTAGAACGTCTTTCTGTAGAACCGAGAGATTAATTGACAAAAATGCTCATCGTTAAAACTTATAAAAATTCAACTTTGACCATTACTCGACACAAGAGATACAATTGTCTTATTTTTTAATTAAAAACAAATACGAGTTCCACAAATATAAATTACAACAAAGTTTGAGAGCTGCATTTAATATAAACAACATTGTTCAAAATAAGTAGCAGTCAAGAAACTGTATTTTGAAGTAAATTTCAAATAAAACAGGGAATTGTTGGCAACAAAATCGAAAAACAATTCGGAGTGCAAAGGGTTAATGTTTATGAATACTACAGTAAAGTCGCGATTCTTGTCAAACATCCCGTAATGCTCGAGACACTGGCACTTTACACAAGAATACCATTCCATGCGTCGACCAATAAATCGAACGAAAAATACATGCAAATGTGACAATTACCAGCCGGAAAAAATTCGATGCATTCATGAATGCCTGCGTTCCAATTTCCCCGTTCACAATTATCCCTTTCTGTAAAATGTTTCATTGATTCGAACGGTTGTGTCGAGTAACGTACGGAATATTTTGACGTTGCTGAATTTCACGCTGGCGCGACAACAAGCGTGATAACAAGGGATTGAAGGATGAAAATGGAGGCGAAATTCGAAAATGCATTTTCACGATTTTGCTCGAAAAATATTTTCAAACTAACTAATCAGCGATGAAAATTTGTGACAGCATGTTCTGTCCTATGATTTCGAAAAGTCACCAATATAACAGATTTTCGGGACAGTTTAAACATAATTTTCTATTTTTACATTACCTCATGTTGTGCAGCGTGTTTTTCACAGGTCTAAACCTGAAAAAGAACGAAGTCATTAGCGATCAGGTGTGATAACTGATATTTTTTACAATAAATATTATAGTGACTAGACTGCGGATTTTATGCATTTATGGCACAATCGAGTTCGTGAAATTTTAATCCCGATTTATTAACGTTATTGAAGAAAGCAAGAATTTTCCATTTGGTTCTATTTCTCCGAATGCATGCAGAACAATTTTTATTTTCTATAAAAATCCGCGATCTAATAATGACGAAGTAAAATAATCAATAAAAGGCATCTATATTTTACGAGCAATCAATAACTTGCATCCATGATTCGTCTGGGATTATACGCATGAGAATTATACAACTAAATTCAATATTAATTCATGGCTGACGAATTTATTTAGCATGTATTAATTACCATCCATTTTAGCATGTGTGTATAATATAGTGTATTTAGCATTAATATATGTATAAGACAAAAATATGTTCAATATAATCGTTGAATGCTGAATACAATTAAAATTATATTCTCGTAAACATCTCCGAATAAATTTTGTGTTACATCATACCGACTATAAAGAATGCATCGACGCAGGATATCTTCGAGTGCATCGAACGGTACGTTACTGCGTGACCGGAACTCGATTACGCATTCTCCTAAATACGGAACGAGAAGCCGTTAAGTCGCCTGTCATACCGATGTCAGCAGTGTTCGATGCGTATTCAGATTGAAACAATTTGAAAGTTAGAAACATATTTCTAATTTAATAATAAATACAATAAATAACTTAATAATAAATGTAATAAATAATTTAATAACAAATAAAATGAATGATTTAATAATAAAAATAACAAATATAATAAATAATTTAATAGTAAATATTTCAATAATAAACGTTAAATCATGGCGTGTCCCCCGATTAATGGGACTGTTAGGAAATAAAAGTTTTATGTAAAAACAATCGAAAATATAAAATGAAATTTTCTTTCCACGACAAATAAATTGAGAATTTATTATGTATCTGTTATTGATTGTTTACACTTATATCTATATACGGTATCATAGGTGTTAATTGTTAACTCACACTTAATCCGTCATTTGAACCCTGAAGTGAAATCGAGGTCGATGCGGTTTCACTCAAAATTATGCTAATAATTATTTAATGTGTAACTATTAATAATATATGTGGATCTACATGAAATTTGACTATCTCATTACGTTTCTATTTACCGTCTCCATAGATACGAATATTGCCCATCATTTAATTGAATCTTTAATTGTATCTCTAATATTTTTTCTATAATAATAACCGTTGCAGAATTACCAAAAATACGAATAACATGGTGGAAAAGTTCACAAATATTTCCACAACAAGTAAAGCAACGTCCAGTATGAATATCAGTTCCAATCAGTATTTTAACATCATTTCAAAACCATCTGCGGCACATAATATAAGTAATAATATTACACAATAACACATATTATTACTCACTTTATGTCAACCTCGTATGAGAGATAATTAAAGAGCAATACGATTGATGAAAATCAAATAATATCGTATTGGAGTCCGCATTTATTGGTCCGTAGACGACAGAAATTATATTATACCATCGTAATTAAAAACTCGTTTAATCGACGAATGAGTGAAATTAATTTTATCGAAAATGCAGTTCCATAAGAAACTATTGTACTTGAACTTTCTACAAAATGTACGTTTTAAATTTTCAATATAGGCCCATAAAAAAGTTGAAAATGCAACTTTTAATATTTCTTCTACAATTCCGATCTATTGCAATTTTTGAAAAAAATTCGGCTGCTCTTTACTTTACCAGACTCAAAATTTGTGCCTCTCCTACGAATTATGATGTATTTGGTATGTAATCCAGTAGATTCGTACCCGGCGCGGATGCAGATCGAAGTTTTGATCCTGTAGGATCAATGGTTCAGGAGTTATGCTTGCTTAAAGTTGAGCATATTTCCAGTTTCTTGGCAGGTAAGGACGCCGCCGCCATATTAGTTTGTAGTGACGGTCGCACACCGCTTATCGAGTTGGTTATGATTAGGTCGTGGGGAGGGGGGCGCGGCGGCGGCAAGGTAAGCGGCTCGCGGCCGTCACTACAAACCAATATGGCGGCGCCCTTGCCTGTCAAAAATGCTCAACTTTAAGCGACCATAGCTCGTCAACTATTGATCCTAGAGGATCGAAACTTCGATCTGCATCCGCGCCGGGTACGAATCTACTGGATTACATACCAAATACATCATAATACATAGGAGAAAGGTACTAATTTTCAATCCGGCAAAGTAAAGTTTGCCTAAAATTTCTTCTCACATCCTGTAGTAAACTTTTCTAGGTCATTGAAATCGGTGGGGAGGATATATTCCTAAATAATTCCTAGTTTAAAAATTGACGGGAATAATAACATTATAATACTTAGCTCACACGGTTGCAACGAGACAGTCCAAGTTGCGACCGAGTCTAATTTCATGAATATAAAAACCCGCATTCCCCGCAAACCTTAACATTTCCAACGAGAGTAAATTTTCACAGAATTCTTGGAAATTTGCATTCACATGAAATTTCCGCAAACACTGAAATAACCACTTTCACAGCGGTTTTGCGTTCACCCGGATCTCATTTAATTGGGGTTGTGTAAATTCATTCATTATGCAAAGTCTGAAGTTTTCTTACGTCCCTCGTTAAATCTCCGACACAATATCGACCGTCGCTGAAAAGTGTCTCAAGAAAATATCGATTGCCCGACGTCCTATTTCCAACCTGTCTTCATTCCATTCTGCTTCCAACTAACAATAAGTAAAACTTCGATAACGAGTTGAACTTTACGCCTTGAATATACAAAGATGTTAAAAATAAAGAGCGTCCGGTTCTTACGCAACCCATCGATATGTAAATTAATGCATACACATTGTTGTTCACGAAACTTTTCGAACATTTACATTTGCGATAACACCTTCTTCGTTTTTACTGATAATCGAGATCCTTTGATTATTGAACTTGACTAATTGAAAGTGACTCACCATTACTTGTGGATCGAACACTGATTTGTTGCAGAAGCTGTGTGATTAGCCAGTGCTGGACACGGTTGGGCCCCTCAAACGCTTGCTTCCCCCACCAATCTCTCTCTTTCACGAAGCGCGCACTCGCGGCAAACGAAGCGCGTCCTTTCTCCATGGTAACGGCGTCTACTGGATTTTTCCTCAATTGAGGCAAACGTGTTCACTACTGCACTAAAGACTCTGATCTTTAATCGTTCTTGCTTCACTAACAAGGAATTGTACACAGTGTCGCCAATTACTCTCCGCCTTTTCCCCTTCCACTATCCCATTCCAGCACCATGCGCAGACTCCAACGTCCCCCACTAAGACCGTAGACCACGGTGCCGTAGACGGGACTGGTCATCAGAGAGGGGATACTTGATTCCCCTTGATTGCTGGCGACCTGGCGACACTGATTGTACCTCACTAACTGACTTGACTCGCTAACCAAACTCTCCTGCAGGCTGCAGCCCCTTTGGGGCCTTCCTATGTGTAGGGTGGGGGTGACTGAGCCGCTTGTGTTGTGCAGATGCTTACTTACTACCTGACCTTTCGGCACTGGGACCGGAAGTCTCTCTAAATTGAATACATAAGTCGTAAAACCTTCTAATTGTGCTTATTATTAATAATGCTCGACACTGAGAAAAAAATTACCGATAACCTCCCAGATCGTCGACCGTACCATAAAGGCACAGGTGGGTAGAAAAAAGGGTCGAATGGTTTCGAAAGGACAGGAAAATCTTTTTTTGAAATATTTAATGTATGTATTTATGTTTTTAAATAAATGTATGTATATTCATTATGCACAAATAGTTTTGTTTAAAAATTTATCGAAATAATGTCTACTTTGAACGTCGTGAATGGACTCGCATCATTTTCAAAATTAGTAAAACGTACAATCTGACACATTTTGTTTATTTAAAATTCATGCGTTAATCCAGTCCCGTTTGTCAACACGGGCGGGACAAACAAAATACTGTTGTTTAATCTCAATATTTATTTATTTATTCACTGTTTGCAGTATGCATGTAGAATTAATATTAAGTTGTTCTATTTTTCATTTCGAGTCGTCGTATGAAAGTTCTGAAATAGTGATAATACACAGGCGATTGTACGACAACAGTGCTTTTGGCATAAAAGTATTAAAATTTTTATGGTCTCCCTCGTCGGAACGACGATAAAAGAATTTTTAATTCGGCTCCCTGCTCCATATAATTTTATACTTCCCTCAAGCTTGGGTTTGACCCGATATAAATTAAAAACTATTATTCATCTAAAAATAATGTAAAATTTACAAGTAATCATAATTTGCGAGCATATTAATCGCATTTGAACAACTTTCTCACATTTTTATGCAAAATAAAATTGTCTGCATCAGCTATAAAAAGTATCAGTATTTCTTCGTTTAATAATATCAATAAGAAGACAGTAACGTAGCAGTTATTTTTGATTATCAGTGATACACACAAATGACAGGAAATGAACTTGAAATGAACTTACAGTGACTTTTGAAATAATTGATTATGCAATTCCATTTACTAACGAAAATTCAATTCATTAAAATATATGAATACTGTAAGATTTTATTTAGCTAAACGAAAGATTTCTAGTAAACTTTTGAAAAATTGAACTTTTGCACCACTTTCAAGACAAATGATATTACCACGTTTTTATTAGCTCGCTTTCTTCTTTGTTTGTTCGTTTGTTTGTCTGTTTTTTGTTTACTAGAATACAGAGTCTACCTTCCCCTTCTACGAAGCTATTCTCCCCGCTTCCGCCGCGATCCGGTCACGTGCACGTATCACAGCGTCACGTGACTAATCCGATACTGGCACAGAGAGGGTAACATTTACCCCTCAATTCGTACTGGCTCCCCTCATCTGCCGACTCTGGCAGAACCAGTGATGGGCCATAAAAATATTTCAACGCTCGCAAATAAATAACGTCAAGCGCGTCATTAAATATAAATGCAAAGTAACATACAAAAAGTAATAAACAATAACACACGCGATAGAATACTTTTACGACTCATTAGACTGTACATGCTTCTACTAAATATAGAATACAGATATAGTGTTCACCTCGTGGAACATTTTTCCAATGTTTCGGACATAATCTTAAAACTTGTCACGTGTCATAGACCGGCTATATCGTTTTAACGATTTAGCATAAATATTCCCAGTCGTTAAATACGAACGTTTTCTACGTTCGCGATCAGCCGCAACCAGCGAGATACCGTTATTTTTGCGGAGCATGATTTTTAACGGACCACGGTTCCCGAATAATTTCGCTGCGTGGCGCCAATGGAAATCAGGTTTTCCAAGCATCGATCCAATACAGCTGTTCCTTCCGAGACTTTCCACGGATGCCTCGGAAGCCGTAGTTTCTCCGGGAAAGCTAAAATCGTCGCTGAAACTTTGCAGTCGACGAAAGTTTCGAGTTTGCGAACTGACGGGGAAATTCTCTTAGTAACAATAAGACCGATTATCTCGAACGGCTGAGTCGACGTTCGATCCCGGCATATGGCAGAAACGTTTACGCTGGTTCCCGATGGATCGAGTCTCGGCCGTTCCACGCTCAAAAGCAATCAATTGTCCGGTGTTTTACGTTCTCTTCCATGTGGCAGCTATCACGGCGTGCGAAAAATGATAAATAACCAGTGAGACCGGTGAATCCGGCAGCATTCTGATCCGACTACGGGAACACTCTGTTCACAAAGTTCGCGGAATCGCATCAACGAAATTCGGTGCTTCAATTTCCCAAGTCGACGAGGGTGTCTCCTTCGAAATAGTCCCCTTCCAAACGTGTGCACTGCAGAGGTGAGCAATTTTTCGCGAAATAAATATTTCGAATTCTATTGCGGCGGCAAGAAAGTAATTTCGGTATTTTAAGGTGAAATAGAGAGCCCAATTTTTTTATTCATGCAATCATCTTTAATGAATAAGATATTTTCTCTTTTGTTCGATGATCTTTTGCCAAGAAGAATAAATAAGAAAATGTTTCACTGACTAAAGTTCATCGCTTGAATAAAGAAATCAGAGGTGGGCATTATTTGGCGAAACAAATATTTCAGAATACTATTTTTCGATTTGATTTTGCTTAAAGAAAGTAGTTTGCTTAAATACGATATACAATTTCGAAAATAACATTTTTATTTTAACAAAATATCTCTATTTTAACAATCTGAAACACAAAATAAAATATTTTACTTTTTGCATTGTTATAATACTCTGTCTATTATTATTATTATTTTCAGCAATAATATTTATAATTAAAATTAAAAATAAAGACAAAATACAAATATTTGTAATATATTCTTCAAATAAAATACTATATTAAAAAATTACTACATTAAATAAAATATTTTATTTTCGAAGTTGTACACATACTTCAAAATAAATAGGATTATTTATTATTTACTATTTAAAATACTATTGTCCCCAGCTCTGAAAGAAATTCGGTTTTATTTCACCTTGAAATACCGAAATTACTTTCTTGCCAACTTTTTAATTTTATTAATGGCTTAAAAGAATAAGTATTTCAGATAGAATATACATATACATATAATTTCAAAGTTAAAATATTTTATTTCGACAATCGAAACCACGAAATAAAATAGTTTCATATTTCGAGAATTTAAATCATAAAATAAAATATTTCTGTTGAACAGTCTGGAACAGAAAATGAAATATTTTATGAATCTCACTTTACTGTTTTATTAATCTTACTTTAAGCATTGGGTCATTCTTTGAGACACAATTTACCCTCGAAAATGTTTAAAATAAAAATACTAAAATATTTCGTGAAATGGAATCCAAATACTTTTAATATTCTTCAAATAGAATACTATGTTGAGATACTATTTTAAGAGCTTTTAACTAAAAGAACGACTTTTGGTCCAAACGAAATTGATCTTAACGATCAAATATGATTAATATCTCCTGTATACAGCGATGTCTGTATTGACAACGAAACATGCAGCAGGTTTACGCTGCGATCGACTAGTTTATTAATTTTTTAGCGCAGCGTAGCTGAGCGACTCGCAGAAACAATCGCTTGTACCGTACTGCGCGTATTTTAATTATCATTCGTGTCTATTGGAAATTCTTCGGGTGTGAATTCTTTTGTTTCTAATGAATTCGTCTCATTCCTCGTGTTGCTCTACCATTCATTACTCTCATTAATTATTTTCGTCTCGCGTGTCCCGGCCTCCTATCCTCGGAGTGTCTTAATTAATGAGTCTTCGGCGCAACCCATCGAGGGTGAGCGCGCTTCCGATTCGTTTTCAGTTCTGAATCGGTTTTATCGCGTTAGTGGTCCTTTTCATCCTTCCGGTGGAACGACAGGAGATCGCTTCCTTAGTTCTTCAAACCGACACAGGAGAGAACTAAACGAGCAAGAGTTCATCTCACACAAACAAAAGTAATAATAAACAATTACTACTTAATGGGTATGTGGACATCATACTCTCATTGTTTCTTTCAGTACTCAAGGCCCACAAGTAATCATTGAGCCGTTTATTACCAAAGTGATTTGACTCTATTCTTTCTATTACTGATATATTAAAGCTTTTTCGTGTCATTCACGCAGAATACACGAAGAAGGAAGGCGTTTTTACGGACATCAAATGGTTACTTTCATGATGAATACATTATAAGAATCGTGAATAGAAATAAAAGAAGATTACATTCAGTTTACAATTTTAAAAAGGAAATTTTTCATTCGGAGATTATTTTCTAGGATATTATTGAAATATGTTTTGATGAGAGTATATTTCCATCAATATGTTCGATTTTGTTTAATAATAAATATATGACCTACTAATAAATTCTCTTATTGATGATACTGTTTCGAGCAACAAAATTAATTTCTTCTCATGAATAACTGTTACGAGCAACATTTACTTTCATAGAAAATTGAAAAGAAATTGCAGTGTAAACGAGAATATTTAAGCAAGAATATCTTTTACACGAAAATATTAATTAGTGAAATTAGAACAAAGTACTAACAATTCGAGCCATCTTTGGCGGTAACGTTGAATATTTTCATATTGTTCTGCCAATGAATTAAAGACTACTTGTAGAGACGCGGGAGTTCGTAATAAAATGAGCACTTAAATACCAGGATCGCCTCCTTTGGCCAGGCAGAAGGGTTTAACTTTGTCCCGCTCGTAATTTAAGCTCAGCATAAGCATTTGTGCTTTCCGAAAGGGGTAAGCGCAATCTCGCGTGAATCGTAGGCATGTGTACGAACGACTATTGGCAGGGGTTATCGTAAATTTCCGTCCGTTCTTGTGGCTTCTTTTCTTCTCTCTGTCTTCCACCCCTTTACCCTCAATTCTAAGGGCAACAATTTTCCTCAACGAAACTTTTGTTCCGTCGGATTTGTCCCCAAGTCTCCACTGCCTTCAATCTAATGGCGCTATTTTCATCCCACGCCGTACTATCCGACCTTTATTTATTCGCAGCAATTGAAGCGTTCGCGAACTTTGTAACGTGTCAAAATCATTTAATCGTCTGATAGCGAACAGTTTCGACGATTTCATGGCAGCCGCAATTTCTCAATTCCTCACTTTTTTGAGATCAAGATCGACATATAATTGCATGCCTTTGTTATGAAGCAATTGTTTGCGTCAAATATAAACCAGTAAAGGATTAGAAAAATCTAAGAATATTGTAATGTTCTTTTTAATGTAATAAAGTCATTAAGGGATGAAATCAATTTTTATTTTATTCCTGCCTCCCAAAATCAATGCAGAACATTTTCATTTTGCATAGGGATCCGCAGTCTAGGCATTAGACTAAATGTAAGTGTACAATAAATATACAGTAGCCGACAAAAGTTTAAGACCGCTCTAAAGAAGACTATAACTTATTTAATATTATACTATATGATTTGAACTTTTTTGGGAAGCTACAGCAATCAGTTTACTAAAGGATGTGAAAAGAATTTTTTTCAAAAATTGCAATTGATCGGAATTATTGAAAAAATACTCAAAGTTCAATTTTTAACTTTGTTATGAGGGCCTATATTGAAAATTTAAAAAATACGTTTCGTAGATCTGTGTCAATTAAACATATTCTGAAAATTTTGTCAAAATCGGTCGACGTTGCCATGAGCTACAAACGTTTGAAGATGGTAAAAATTGCAGATTTTCAAGATTTTCGGTAATAAATCGTTCAGAATATGTTTAATTGACACAGATCTACGAAACGTATTTTTTAAATTTTCAATATAGGCCCTCATAACAAAGTTAAAAATTCAACTTTTAGTATTTTTTCAATAATTCCGATCAATTGCAATTTTTGAAAAAATTTCTTTTCACATCCTTTAGTAAACTAATGGCTCTAGCTGCCCAAAAAAGATCAAATCGTATAGTATTAGGTGAAGTAAAAAAGTTATAGTCTTCTTTAGAGCGGTCTTAAACTTTTGTCCGCTACTGTAAGTTATCCTTTTGATATGCCTTTAATTTAAGTCATCAGAGTCGAAATTCTTGCTGGATTGCATTGTTAAATTGTCTCGAAGAGTTCTATCAAAATCGAGTAAATTTTGATCAAGCTGACGGCCGAATTTCATTGATTTTACTCCTATCACAAACTACGATCCTCCACCTTTAATTTGAGCCCTCAAACGTTCGAAAATTCCAATAAGAATGCATGCTAAAATGGCTCAAAAATTTCTCTTAAAATAGTGCGTATTTTCGAAAATTGGGGTTCGCGGTTTTTTCCATTTATCAATCAAACACAAAAGTCGCCTATAGCACCGATCGTGACGTCACTAGTCACCTTGTCTATTGGTTAGTAGCGACTATAGGTCCTCAATTATTGATCCTGGAACCAAATACATCATAATTCGTAGAAGAAATGTACTAATTTTGAGTCCGGTAAGGTAAAGTTCACCCTCTATTTTTCACCGATTTAAATCTTTTCTCGATTCGTGACGTTGCCTTCCCGCGATAATTTCCACTTGTGTCACGACGATCTATTGAATTTGTTATTCGTGTTTTATCGTGCAATAGAAGTCAAGTTCATTTAGTTTCAGTTCATTTTGATTTTACATTCAACTTGAATGATTTATTATCTATTTTCTATTAATTCGAATTTATTATTTGATGGTTGATCGATTGAAAATTGGGTTTAATATTATTGAACATTATGACTTACTATGCTGTATTTTATTAATACTTGTAACTACGTGCCCTAAGTTCTCGGAGCTATTTTAACTTGAAAATCAAACATTTCCTCCGACATAGAATAATTTCATTCCATATGATATTTTTCATTTTACGGATATAAAATTGATATAACACCTCATACAATACTTAAATGTGTAGTAATTGATTAGATACCAACATATTTAATAATGTAAACAACGTTGTGAATAATGGTACAGCAATTTTGTAGTGGTGACTCTGAATCACCACTCGAGTGCTAGGGGTTAAAGCTGTCGCAATACTAACAAGCGGCTTTTCAACGCGTTAAACGGGAACGTAAAATCTGATAAGACAAATCAGCCCTGTTGCACTTAGAAGACTTATTAAACCAATTTGAAAAGAACCTTCTCAAATTGCGAGGTATCTTTCAATCTAGAAAACCTGATCCTGTAGGCCAGCAGCTTATTGGTAACAAATTTCCCGCTTTTCATGTCCTTCTCATTTGTGGATTTGCGACTTCGAGACGTTACTGTCATTCATCTCGCCCGCATTTCCCTATTCCTTGTTTCCGTGATGCCGAGACGACAACCCTTTCGACGAGGCAAATATGAAAGTATCATCTGAGAAACACCGTGTGCCTTCCATCTCGTCCACATCCACTTTCATTACCGGTGCGACGTCGTGGTTTCCTCGTAATCCGCAGTCTCGCGTAGATTGCAAAATTCTTGGACTAGGAGTTAGTCTACGAACGTACTACGGTTATGGGAGCACGATAAAAGAAGCAGTGCGGCTGCCAGTAGAAGATCAAATTGTCGGAAGATCGAGACAGGAAAAAAATAGCATGCACTCGAAATGCATTCAGAAATGCATTTTCTTTTCTGATAATAAGTTTCATCTATTTAAATCAAAATCGAGAGACTACCATTTGTATCGTCTCTAATTCTATTTTGTTTTAGAGTAAACGATTTATAAAGAAAAAGAAATATAGAGAAAATCGAGCAAGTATAATATTTCTGTTTAAGAACATTTACACATCGATATGAATAAAAATCAGACAGCATAGAAAACGTTTTAATCAGGAAAAGCAAAATATAGATAATAATATAAATAAAATTATGATAAAAATACAAATATTATTATAATGAAATTACAAGTAATATTACCAATAAAATTACAAATAAAATGTCCAGTGCACTTGTATGTTTACGTAAAAATAAATCTCAATTATTCCATACTAAAAAAATATCATTCCTCTAATTAATTTTCAATTACCCAACATAAAATCGCAGAAGCGTCCATAAAACGCCAGTGTTCGAAAAAATATGCCGAAATAAAAGTGTCGTTGAGTTTGAAAATCCTAAATGTGTCCGGACACTACTGTTCTTTCGAGGGTTAAAAGAGCACATCGTGTATCTTCGTACTATTGTTGGAAGGCAGATTCTATTCCGATTCGTTTCATTCAGTTTTGTCCGGACTATACCGAACTCGAGGAGCTGTCCTTTGACTTGTTCAAGCCCTTGGCCTACATAGAATTTCGATTTACCGTGCCTGATCTCAGACACACCGCAAATGGACTTCCCACGATAGTTTGTCCTCTCTTCATTGGATACGTGAAAACGAGATTCCCTGACGAAAGTCGCTCAATACGACAGCCAACGGTGTTGGCTATAATTACTTTCGCCCTGCACTTTGCCGACCGGATGTGATTTTAAAAGATCGTTCTTTACTTTGCACTTGACCGTTTCTTCGCTCTAGCCTGCTAACTTCGGACACTTTAATTATAGAATGTCATTGTCTCTATTAATCCGAATCTCGTCGTCGCGTGTTGGACAGTGTGGAACATCAGAAAGGTATCTAAATAATGCAAACTTGACTGATCGACGTGACGCTTCACCTAATTTTGCAATGTGTCAATTATGGCGAAGCAGCCCGTTTTAACAGCGCATTTGACTGCCTTTTCATATTAGAACAACTTCTAAATTCGACCGAACGATTCGAGGTTGTGTTTACTGGATGGCGTAAACACAAAGTGACTCTGTGGCACCACTAAAAATTGCTGTACCCTTATTCAAAATATTGTTTACATTAATAAACGATGTACTAATGCTCTCAGCGCACTGGTTCGATCTGATTTTACATCAAAGCAATTTTGCAATTTTCGACGTTCCGATCTATGTGTAGATCATTTTCAAGAAAACTAATAACTGCGTCAATTGGCCGACTGTGCCAACACGTGTCTAGGTCGCGCTCTGGTTGGTCCGCGTTTTTCGTTAATAACTCCTTAACAAAGCCGCGGACGCCATTTTTGCAAAGGAAACGTTCGAAACTTTCATCGTCGATTAAACCACTAAACACAGTTGAAATTATATCGCGTTTGGTATCATTTTGCATTAGAAAAATGCCACGAATACGTTGGTGAAAATTTCATTAAAAAATAATGAAAAATAAAGAAGTTTAAATTTTGGTGTTACATTGTGATGACGCACGGGCCTTTAAACTGTGCCGGTGACGCGGCGACACGCTTCGGCCACGCGATCCTATTTCATTCTGTCCTTCTCTATGTTCGGTTTGTCGATTAAGGATGTTCTGGAGGTACAATGGGAGACAAAAGTACAAGAAATTCGAAATCCATCAATACATGCCAATGAAAGCCATTCATGAGTATATTTTGTATTGAACTTTTGCGAATACTGTACCCTCTGTAGCTATATTCAGTGGTCTACGCTTGTCGCGTTTCCAAGCTAGTGAGAGACAACACGATAAATTTGACGTTCTGTAACAGTTTATAATTTTTTTGTTCTGTAACTGTTTAGTGAATCCTAATAAATTTTGAACATAATTAATTACATAAGTTTTACTACATATACAAAAAAACTGGAGTTTCTAGTTGCGTTTTTTCAAGGTTTAAATAGGATTTGAAGTGGAATATTATGAATTCTCCATAAGAAGACGTGTTAAAATGTGCAAACTTTATGTTGCTATAATTCTTAGACGGTGCAGTGAATCGAACCCAAACTTTGGTAATTGCATTAATTTAGTAAGTATTATATCTTGTCAAATTTTCATTTTGTTACGTTTTTAAACACCTCCAGAACATCCTTAAAGTCCCGGCGCGGTCAACGCAGTCATAAAACAATAATTTCCCTGCGCAATATTTGACGGTGCAGCAGACAGGCTGTTTGACAAAAATCGCGCGATTACTGTGTCACAGTAACAAGGAGAGGGTGGAGTCGCCGACTGAGTGAAACTTTTTGTGGTGATTCTACAGACAAAATAAGCAGACCGTACAATCTAGGTCTCCGAGGAAAATATTCTTATTATTTTAATAAATCCTCGTCCGTGAGATGTTGATTAATGATATCCCACCCTGCAGGTCTTCCGCTAAAATCTCGCGAAAATATTTTTCCCGTTTCCGAGACATACAAAAAGTAGAATTCCAGAGTATGTTTTCGCGGATATAGTCCACTGTATTGAACGCGTTGCTCTACAGGAAGAATTAAAGATCGGTTTCTTCGGATGTGATCTCGGTCATGGATCCGGATCACCGGGTATTTACGACAAGGGATTCCCGGTCAACGGTCTTCGGTATTCTCCGCAGGATGGGTTTCTCGGAATTGGATGCGCGATAGAGGTGTACAAGTTCCGCTTGATCCAACTACCCCTGTAGTTGTGGACTTTTTCCCTAACGGTTCTAGGAACGTTCCCGAGGATACAATTCGATAAGCCGAAAGCTGGTGTGAAAGGAAAATGGACACAAATTCGTGTAGTCGACGTTTCTCGCGCGTACAGATATTTTCTATATTCTTTGCGAACGTTGTACAGGGCGTATAGAAATTATATCTTATAACGAGATTCTACAACCCCGGTATGGTGGAAATTGATGTACGACAGCTGCCGCAAGATTAACTTTGCCCTGAAATTACGGATTATGTGATACGTAGTCTGTTATTGAGAAGTGTTATTGTTATGTGAGCCATGTTTCAGAAATTATTTTCCGGTCTCGATGTAGAGTTACCGGTTTAGGATTTTTTCAACATCTAAAGATGATAGATTTGATAAAATTATTCTTTTTTTTGTAACAGATTCAAATCAATTAGAGATAGAATTTCGCCTTTCTGCAAATCAATTTCACCCACTAAGAATATTTAAAATTAATAATTTATTTATTTCGATTAAATTATATATTTATTTTAGAAACATGACTTTGAAAGAGAAAAACATATTTTTTAACTTTAAACAAATATTGTGATGTTATCACAATAATTGTGGAACAAATTTACTGTTGGACAGTGTTATCAGTTATTTGTTGTATGGGAAAATGTTTTACAGCGTAAATCGTGCACAAACGAGAACGATGCAAAAGTAATAGTATAGCAATTTTTAGCAAAGATTATCGCAATTAATGGCGCGAACAATTACAGAACTTAACACGATTTTCAGTAAAAACAAGTCTGTATATTGAAATAGTAAATTTTGTTTCATTGTCGTCACCAAAGTTTGCTCTAAACATGAATTTCAAATCTGGTCTAGTAATCTCTATTATTATATCTTGATTCACGTCCACAACACGAAATCTGTGGAAGTTTTTCGTACGAAATTACAAACAATTCCTTTTATTCTTCTATCAACCGATTGGTAAACTTTATTTTACTAAAATGCTTGGTTCAAGGCTATACATATACTTTTTAAGTAGTACATGTCAGCAATAGACCAGCCGTAACCGGCAATGATCGTGATCGTATCTGTGAAAAGTTCCAAGTTTTGTAAAAACGTTTCCTATTAAAAAATTATAATAAAGCTTTTTCATTATCAAACTGATTTTATTTATATCATACGTTCGATATATTTCACGCGCAGAGAAATCATTTCCAAGGGCTCCATTAATATATAGGACGCTATACATATAATCTGACTGAGTATTGAAAATATAATATAAATAAAATCAGTTCAAACATTATCGAGTGATAATGTTAATAACTTCAGCCTAATTTTTTAAAGAGAACGATCGAGTTTTGTAGTAAAAGACAATCGTGCAACGAAGCGGACGCAACCCTCGAGAAGCGCACGAAAGCTTCGTTTACGAAAATATTCTACAACCGGGCACGGCAATCTCAGAATTCAAATATTCCAGAGCTTAGACTACAAACGAGTTCGGAGCACAAAACCAAAAACTCGTTGACAAACCTACTTGACTCCTTAACAAGTGTCTCAGACGCATGGTTAATAAGGGGTGACTTTAATGCGAAACACGTACCCCATTGGTAGAGCAGAACATTGACTAACACGAATACGCGCGCGCGCGAGAGCCCTACACGCATATAGGTCTACCAAGCATCGGAGACCGTTCTAACTGCGCAACTCCACCGAGACAGTAGGAGACCAGGTGGACCTAGTGGGTAGGTGGCTACTCCTGTCTCGTCTCACTAGCACAGTGCGACCTCACTCTCTGCAATTACAGAGATTTTGTGAAGCGAGGTAGGCCACTGTGGGAGTTTCAGCGAGCAAAACCTCTACAGCCTTAGCTAGCCGTACGTGTTTTTCGAAGATTTCCTGCAGGTAAAACAAACGCAGAAAAGAGCTTCCCCATGTGCGCTAGTGTCCACTGCTCTGCAAAGGAAAACACTTCTGCAGATTAAGAATATTAAATGAGCACGTGGAATGACTTCACCGATTTCCGCTGTCCCTTGTCCCCGACACAGTGGATCAGAAATAGCGGCACGCTGCTGTTTTTGTAGCAACTAACTGTACAACCCAAAAATTAACCTCCGCGAGATACATAATATCTAAAGAATGACAATTTCATTTTAAAACGTCGGTATTTTATTACCACGTTTTTATTAGCTCGCTTTCTTGTCTGTTTGTTCGGTACAAATTTTGCAATTGATTTTGATTGATGAGCAAGAGTCTTGAAATTTTAAACATAGCTCAGAACTGGATGACAATGCAATATTTTAAAACAAATTTTTTAGAAAGCCTATGCGTTTAGGAGATATAAACTATTAAATTTAACCGTTACACCTCCCTTTGATTGATGAGCAAGAGTCTTGAAATTTTAAACATAGCTCAGAACTGGATGACAATGCAATATTTTAAAACAAATTTTTTAGAAAGCCTATGCGTTTAGGAGATATAAACTATTAAATTTAACCGTTACACCTCCCTGCGCGACGCTCGATAGTACGTGATCGCGTTCAGCGATCCCCACTCCGCGCGACACCGCTTCCTACTCCACTACGCGTTCCCACCCCGACTCACCCCCACTCTACTGACCCGCTTTGCATCGGAGGAGCTCAGTGTGCGTTCCAGCTCCTTGCGGTGTTTACAAAGTTACTACGTATTATTATACTGTAATGTGTGTTCGTTTACCAAGCGAAAGAACAGTAACACCGAGATTCTCCGTCGAATCTTTATCTTTGACATTTTACCACGGCGTTTGTTATCGATATGACGCGGCCGCAATACCGTCTGAAATTTACTACCACTGTTATAATCTCATCAAAATGTTGAAATCCGATTGAAAAACTTCACACACACAAGTCTGAAAAGCAGAAAATAATTATTTAAATGAAAATACATTTTTTAAAAATACCACGTTTTTAAAACGGACTAAAAAGTATGAAATATTTTTTCTAGCCCCATGCAGACTCCTAACCCCGTACATATAGTCCCGAAAATTTGTGATTGTGAATTTTTAACAGCTATGAAAATACTTATTTTTAAAAATTCATTTTTATTTAAATAATTTTTTAATTTTAATAGCAGTGCATATTTTTTCACCTTTCATATAAACCTTTGCTTATTTTTTTTTTAATTCCTTGTTAATTGTTCTAAAACGATCAATTTAAGTGTATTTACTCAAATCCGATTATTCTCGATCGACATTGTGAAATGCTGAAGTTTTGCATATCCAATGCCTTCGTCTAATGTTTGCAGTATACATACTGTCCATTGTTCTGCTGAAATATGAATTCTCCTCCACTGATCCCTCTCGCATGTCTCATTATTTTCTCGTTAATGAGTTTTACGTAAGCTATGCTTTTCAGTTCTGATTTACACCACGCGCTTCCCTGTCGCCCAATTCACATCGACAATACGTGATTAATCATTTTTTAACGACATTCTGCCCATCATCTACCAATTCCGATATTTTCGAAAATGTTGCACGTATACCTTTCTGTTCGCGATGAAAAATCGTTTAAATTCCGAATCCATTTAATTGTATGCAGTCTGTCGTTTTCACGATAGTTAAAACAATTACTTAATGTATCAAATTACTGCGCAGAGTAACTAGCGAAGCGTAATAATTATTCTTCACGTTATTAGAGTCTCGTGAAAATAATACACGCGTCCTATAATTTTCTGGCAGAGCTTCATTGAAAAAAATTGAAAGCGACCTTCGCGTGCTCTCTTCGCCTCTATCTAACATGTTCCCCTTGAAACCGTATAACTTTTGTTTCAGGCACTTTTCAATAGCATTAATAATCTCAGTAACATTCGAGATCGCTTCAAATGAGACACCCTCTGTATAACCGGTAAAAGTTACATCTTTTAATTTAGTTTGACGAGCACAATACATCTATTATGAGAAAATGGTTGTATTGCAAAAGACATATAAACAATTCAATATACAGAAATATTATTGTACAATATAAAATGAAACAGTTCAGGAAATAGTTTAATGAAATTTTCCGGGAAACGATCAGGACGAATTTATGTATTCAAAATGTCTGCTCGTGTAGTTTTGCTGTTTGTAGGAAACTCGAAGAATACACAACGCACATAGAAAATAATAACGGGAAGACAAGTCAGATTTACTCCTTAATAAGGTGTTGGTCGTATTTCAAACTCCGAGGCGTTTTGTTACTAGGAGAAATGAGACCATTACACCGAAGCTTATACGGAGGGTGTTTTCATCAACGTCTCGCAAAAAATTGCGAATAATACAACTCATCAATCATCCGGCAGTTGGCGCCGGTATGATACATCAATTAAACTGTATAGAGCCAGTCGCGGATGTATTGTAAAGTAAATGAGCGAAGAAGGGAATATTGTGCTTTGTTATCGCGTCAATTGTTCATAGAGGAAGGCAGAACCGGGTAAAAACCGGGACATTTTGCTGAGATACTTTGCATATTGGACCAAGTGAATTTTCGTAGAAAATTTAAAGTAAATAAAGAAGCTTATAATGTTACGCGGTTATTTTTCGGTGGTTTTCAAGTTAATTAAGGGAGTAGACTCATTTTTCCAGAATTACGAGGGTGCGGGATTCGCGTTCTCACTTCTCTACTACGATAATACAAAAATGGGGTTTCTCGGCCTGTCTCTAAGAATTCATACATCTTTCAATGCTTGTCATTTCTCCCCGCATCAACCGATTTCGATAAAATATTCACAATGCATATAATTGACACAGACCTACAAAACGTACTTTTTAAATGTTTGATATAGGCCCACATAAAAAAAGGTATAAAATGCAACTTTTAGTATTTTTTTCTACAATTCCGATCAATTGCTGACAACTCCTGTAGTAGACTAATTGCTCTAATCTCTAAGCTCTGACTAATTGCAGAGTGGGAACGCGTAGTGGAGTAGGGAGCGCTGTCGCGCAGAGTGGGGATCGCTGAACGCGATCACGTACTACCAAGGGTCGCGCGGGGAGGTGTAACGGTTAAATTTAATAGTTTATATCTCCTAAACGCATAGGCTTTTTTAAAAAATTTTTTAAATATTGCATTGTCATCCAGTTCTGAGCTACGTTTAAAATTTCAAGTCTCTAGCTCATCGGGAAGTTAGCTTAAAATCAATTGCAAAATTTGTACCGAACAGACAGACGGACAAGAAAGCAAGCTAATAAAAACGTGGTGAAACTTTTGAGGGCGATATCGCGATTGATCTTCTATCTAGCGTTTTTGACTATTGAAAACCCCCAATTTTGTATTATCGAGAAATAAGAACGCGAATCCCGCATCCTTGCAATCCTGGAAGAAGGAGTCTCTACTCCCTTAAACGTTTAAACTCTGGATATCAAATAAATTACTAAACATTTGAGTACTGCACGAGTAAATTGCATCAGTCGAATATGCATAAAATGAAAAAGATATCGTATAGAATGGAAATATTCTAGGTTAGAAGAAATGTTTAGTTTCCGTGTTAAATAAATTGTTTAAGAGTAGTACAAGTGCGTGTAATTTCGTTATTCTCGTTGTTTATAAAACCGGATAAAACGTACGAATTCCAGGGTTAAAGCAGCGCCGAGAGTAAACGATTGATGCTATAAACTTGATTAATATTGTTAGAAATAAGAAAAATTAAATTGTATGCAACTGGAAGCAATTAGGTAAGAGTCGTAACGACCTTCGGCACTTCAGGGTCACCGGCGTTAGGTCAAACAGCCATAAGCTGAAGGTTTTGAACATCTGCACGTGACAGGCAAATGAATCTCGCAGTCATGATTAAGCAATCAATGTCGAGGAAACCGAGAACCATACGCACGAATCATCATCATAGATTTGGCTCTTCTACCAACACCACTACTCGTACGGTTAGAATCAACGTACACCAACCAATAGAACCATAAACACCATTACGAGACACTGTATACGTTAAAGATTGTAAGCGTTATTGCACGTACTTTCTAACTACCTTTGCGATGTCCAGTTACCACCGAATGATTCACCATCGTGAGTAGAAGATTGATCACTGAATAGACTGCGAATCGTTGTACATATGGCACGTGAAAATTTCTAAAATACAAGAAAATATGTGTGTATTCATTGCTAGGCTTACGGAAGATCGGATTGTAGACGGGTTAGTGTTTGGTTAATCCTTGAGATGATTTGTTTTAACAAGTTAACAGTAAACCTACCACGAGGGCTCATATGACCCATTTTAGATTTTTAATTTGACAATTATTGAAATTGTTAAGGTGTTTTCAACGGAATTTATTGAATATATTTTTTGACTCGAGCATATATTACACTAAAAGTCGCACAAAATATAAATAAATTTAATCTTGTTATTTTGAAAATTATTTATTATTATGATACGTTATTATGAAAATGTTTTAGCTTATAAAAATGACATGACTCTATTTAGATTTTTTGCCATTTTTATTACAATATGTGCTTGGATAAAGAAATCGAACGAAACAATTTCCATGTAAGCAACTTAATAAATACAATAATTGTGAAATTAAAAATATAAGTAGTGTTAGGTTTAGTGTTAAGTCTTACTCGATACAATTTCTAGGTTTGATAGTGATAACCTTTTTATATTATTGGCGATTGGTCGGATGGCGCAGCAATCGACCATACCTACACATCTACACACAGTATGTTAAGAGCGCGCGAAATTGGAAACAACTTTCTAACATTAATAAAAACACGGAAAACATTTTTATTTTATTCTTACCGCAATAGATCCAATGAAGGAAATTCTTTCTGTAATGTGTCTTTGTATACTGCTACATTATCTCCCTCTAAGAAAACTTACTTCTCTCAAAATTCTCATAATTCAATTGAAAATTCGTAAGTAGGTATTACGCTTAATAACCACAGCAGTTGGAGAAGCGACGAAAAACCAAAAAGAAAAGGTATTACTATACGAAAACAGCGTCTCTTCATCTGGGAAATGATCGAGATGTAGCTTTAGGTTTCTAGACATTTTAAGCCGAAGTTTTCAAGGTATTTAGCTTTCCCCCCCGAAAATAGAAAACAATTTGCAGAGCCAGCCCGAAATCCCTATTGAGGGAGCTCCGAAAAGACACAGTGAAACTAATCGATAGAGCTAAGCCACTAAGACGCACCTACAAACTACGTTTCGCAGTGGTCATCCTCGCGAATCCCTGGAATCCCATTCTAGCAGAATCCTGCGATATTAGATGACAGAGAAGAAGATAAGGGGAAACGAGGCAGATTCCATTTTGTTACTCTGATAATAGGGATCGCCCAAGAATCGCCTACAACCCCGTACGAACCAGTTTTGTGGTCATTATCTAACCCGGACCTAGCGAACGTATAGGATGTGGGACTCAATAGGGCAGCTGCGTGACATGATAAAACGTTGGTAGGATATGGTTTAGCCGAAAGCTTTTACGAGTACCCGCGAATGTTCCACCGTGGCGAACCAATTGTCAGATTATGGGGACTTTCGATCGGCGGCGGTTACCTGGGCGAAATTACCAGGGGTATATCGTTGGTGTTACGTATGCACATAGAGAAATGTGGTTCAATTGCACTATTCATTCTGCCAAACCAGGGGAATTAGGATAGTTCTGATAATATAGTAACATTCTACTGTTATCACTGGCAGCCAGTACTCGATTGTAAAGTAACCCGACTTAACTAACAGTTGCCGTAATTGAAACACAGGAAACGAATGGATCAATTCGGTTTCGGCAAAGCAATAACAAATTTTCGAAAATCAATCATTAACCCCAAGCCCTATGATTTATTTTACGGCTTCAGTGATTAGAATTTGTTTGTAGTTCGTAATTTCTTAAAATAGGAGAAAATTTATGTCTATTGTATGCCCGTTATATTCGCCAATAGCTGAAATGAAACGAAAGGATTAATTAGGCTTTGGCAAAGTAATAACAAATTTTCGAAAATCAATCATTAACCCCTTGCCCTATGATTTATTTTACGGCTTCAGTGATTAGAATTTTTTTGTAGTTTGTAATTTCTTAAAAAAGGAGAAAATTTATATATGTTGTATGCCTGTTATATTCTCCAATGTATATTGACAAAACCAAAGTAGAATATTATTTCGGTTTAAAGGAAATTAATAGTAATCATTTTTATTACTATTAATTTCTTAAATTATTAGAATTTTCATGGAAATGAAATTAATAATAATAATTTATTTAACTCTGTTCAGAATCTTTGTAGGGCAAGGGGTTAATTAATTCGTGTCAAAATAACAAATTGAGGTAAGAATACACATAATTGTATTAATATAATTGTATATAATACACCACGACCGATCAAATGACCGCTTTCGCATTCTTTATATTTTAATAATTGAGATTATAAAGACGCTCCCATTAGAAATTATTCAATAAATTTCTTTATTCGAGGACGCATTCTTATAAAAATTGTGAAAAATCTAAACAAATTCAGTATCGTAATTTTTATAAAACAATATACATATAACTGTTGTACCCGGTACTTGAAAATGATTCGTTTATTGTTTGCATAATCTGTCAAATATTTTACATACATAAAAAATTTAATATTTCATTGAAACTACACGTAGCAAAATAAAATTTTTCATCCTGCCGACTTCAAATATTTTTTGGATCCGCTGTACATATTTCGTGCGTCCAATGAAGACTAAGTCGATTTTCCGGAAATGACGTTCCATGTAACGATGTTTTTGGTTGGAAGACATAACACAAACATATTTCGGTTGCAGCATGCAGCTAAGCCACCATTTACCGCGCCAACGTGCCAGTGCATGCCGTCTATGTACAGGTACGTCGTAATTTGGCGCTCTAAGCGGCCACGAACTGCAAAGGTATCGCGGAACAGCAGGAACTCGAACTAAGAAGATGATCGAACAGAGATACAGAGATGAAACATAAACGAAATTCAATTTGGATGAAACGTTGTATTGTTGTACGAGAAGCAATTACTCGGTTGCATTCTAGAACCGAGTAATTCGGAATATGTGAATCAATCATTTACGCGTATCTGCTACCTCATCTAATTAAACTAGCATCTATGATACAGCAAACATAGTCGCGATGGGATAACAAGTTTATCTGAATTTAAACTCAAATAGACTTGGGCCACTTTCTAAATAAACGGCTCGAATATAATTCATTGAAAAGAAATGAGCGCGGCGCGACACGCATGAATTACCAATGGACATTAACCGTATTCTATTAGAATGTAATAATTTAGAAGAAATAGCTAGAAATTACGAAAAAGTTTTGTTCGATGATGAACATTTACAAAATTTCATCGAAAAGTGTAAAGTGACGTAACTACAAAATATTTTAACTACAACGAGCAAAACATAATATATATAAAAAAACTTTTTAAAAACCACGCTTATACTAAATAAATTGCACTAAAAAGGAGAAAATAATTATAATTAATAATTAAAATAATATTAATATTAAAATAAATAAATATTAATTTTTTTACACATTAGCGACAATAAATAAAAGCGTGGAGCGCCTACGAAGATTGCGTCAATATATTAGTTTAGCTAGCAACAACGACAACGACAACGACAACTCGGCAAGTTAATATAAGCGTAGTAATAAAAAGAAAGCTTTATCTAAAAAAACAATTAACTCTTTGAATACAAAATCAATATTTATCCCACTACGGAGACACGTCAGTAAAGTGTATTATCCTCTCGGTGCGGCTAATTGCAAGTACTCGAATTATCATAGAATATTTAATGCAACGTATCTTGTTATTCGAATGATATTTTTGTTCCAACGAAATGCTATCAACTTTTCCCCGATATTTATTCCACGCACGCCCCGATTATTTCGATTTATATTCCATATACCGTTTTATATTGTTTCTCTGGCCTATTTTACATACGAAATAATCGTGAATTCGGGGGATGAAAATGAGAATAGTAATTTCGCGGACATTATGCGATACAAATTAAATGAAGAAAAATCAATATTCTGTCTGGAAGTATTGAATTATTGCTTGTATTTGCTAATAGTAATTACGGAAAGTATAAAAGCACACCATTTATGCGTAATCGCGAGGTAGTTATCGATTGCATCGTTCGTGCTAACGATCGCGAAGAAGAAAATTATGGGTCAAATGAAAGCTTCGAAAGTAACCAAATTTCGGTATATGTATATGACGCAATACAATTTTTCGTTAAAGATGGAGATCAACGTTTTTATTGAAATAAATTGCATTGCAGGGTACAGTAAAGGTTCGATCTAACTAAGAAAAATCCTCGGGTCCGCGCTGTTTCTTAGATCGTGTAGGTCTACTATTTTTTTGTGACATTGCCGAACGTAGAAAATACAGTTCAAATTATGTCGTGTTTAGTGTCATTTTAATCAGAAAAATGGCACAAATAAGTTGGTGACAGTCCCACATACCTACGTAAATTTAAATAAAATAAAAGTGATCAATTTCTTGTATTCTGCATTATATTAATTATTTGGTTAAACCTTGGTAACACAATGTTTAGACTAAAGCCTCACATGATATTTTCATTTCATTTTCATTTGGAAATTACGCTTTTGTAGGTTGTCGGAGAAACAGCGTATGCATACATATGAAAAGCGAATTTACACGGCAAAATAAATGAAACAACATCTACCTTAATGACCACATTCTCTCCATCTATTTTGTAGGAGAATAATTGTAAAAAACACTGTGCACATGCTAACACAATAACAAGATTCTTTTAATATGTTTTCACAGTAACTCGGATTATTAAAATACCTTCCTCTTTTGATGCTTCGCGAATGTATGGATAAAATGAAACTTCACAAAAAAATCTGATATTCTCTGCACAATTTGAAATAATTACATTGCAATTATAACTTTGGATTTTCATTGCAATCGAGTACTGGTTCATCAGTATCTAGATGAAGTACAGTAACATTTTCAATATAATGTTGCAACTAATTACCGATAAAGCGGTACAGAACGCGACGAAGAACATCGAAATATGTATCTAGATAAAGGAGTAACGATCTCTCTAAAAGGGTATTAGTTTCCCAAAGGTAATCGATAATCGTGCCATCAATTGCGCATCAATCGGACATCCGTTAGTGAAAGGGGAACAATTTTAGTTCCCGCGATGTGCAGAAGTTCCAGAAATGTGAGGGAAATAATCGAATATAGCACCAAAGTGGTAAATGAAAGAATATTACTTGTATTATGATGTGTCGTTAAATATCTTCGATCGGAACTGTTCAAAAATCGTTCACCGTTAAAACTTGTAATGCGACTTTTGTTCCCCGCGATGAGTACTATGTGAAGCGATAAAAATATGTTTGACCTTCAAAAAGGGTTGAGATCAATTTCCCGGTCCATTTTTTTAAAAGGTCTCCACCGAACCAGAAGTACGTTTTTGTACATCCTGTTCTGTTCTTCCTCTTCCACATTTTTTTTTATTGAAACACTGTTTACGAGGAAAACGCTGGCTCAATATACCGTAAACACCCTGTACACAATTTTTCTACGCTGAGAAAAAAATCCTGTCGAAACAAGAAAAATATATGTTGATTCAATAAGATGTACTATTGAATAGTGCCAATATCATATGAACTTATTTTAATATTTAATACTATTGAATTTCAATAGCAAAACTCACTTCCGCCAATCATATAAGCCAATAGCTTGACCATCAATGTTTTCAAAAAAAATAAGATATGGCCTCGAACCAATTCCAGTATAAATCAATACATTTCTCAAATTTTTTTAACAACATATCTGATTGAAGGAAAAAAAGAAATATTACGAATAATGATATACGGTATTGAATCAAATACTATTTTCAATCATTTCATGATAGACAATTCAAATAAAACCACGATTTGCTTCTAAATTTCATACTATTGAAAAGAATACATTGATATTCATCGAAGTAAAAAAATTACAATAACACGCGTGTTATTGAAGTAACTACTTTTTTTCTCGGTGTACGTTACTGCAAATAACGCAGATATTCAAGGTGGCCGTAGTTATTAAGCCACACTGTATAGTTGATTAATGCAACTATAAATTTTGAATATGTATAATCGTCTAATATTTACAGAACGCATCGCTATAGGACTTAGACCACTTTCATAATTATGGGCACAATCGTCGAATCACGTTGCAATAATTCGACCGGCAGAATTTATAATCAATGCGTGTAGATAAGAGCAAAAAGTCGGTGCACGACCCTAAGCCGCCGGTTCAAGGGGGGAAACACGCCGGATGCAAAAACGTTGCCAATCTCAGAGACCACTGACTCAGGGTCAACTACCAGATTATGAGAACTCGCGTCGGTGGTGGTCGTTCCCCTTCGAAAACAGTTGAACCGTGCGAGTTCCTGCTTAAACGGATACTGTTGTGACCACACAAACGCACGTCAATATAATACACGCAAGTAATCGTCAATTCACAGGCCACCTACACCACCCGGGGTTGGGTGAACGTTTAATCAACCGTATTCCTATCTTCGTTCCGATAGATCTCGGGCATTGTTTGTTCTCACATCGCATCGATTCCCATTTCGAGAGTACTCGTAAAGAATTTTGTTTACACGATTTAATGTAATTGAACTCTGCTAGTTCCGGGTTCTACTGGCGCAGAATGTGAATCGCATTTACACGTAACTTCCAAATTGTTCCCTCAAGCATCGATTGTATGTATCTTGCTAATAGCATTCGCAAATAAATATCGATTGAACGTTATTCACATAGAGAGCGTTTCAATCACTTTTACAAACAATCTCCAAAACACCTTCGTGCCAATATGTATAAAGTGTTTACATCACAATATTTCCCCCTCTACACCATGCAGAGTTGGGCAGTAGACGATTAAAATTTTAATCAAGATTTATTGATTAATGTGTACGATGAACAAAGTAATCATTGAAAAATTGATTGATTCGATTGATTCAATCGATTGATGAAGTTGATCGTCAATCGTCGATTAAATGAAGAAATCATGGAAAAATTGGCGATTGATTCAATCGATTGATGAAGTTAATCGTCTAAATAATTAGATCTTTGCTAAATAATTAGATCTGTGAATCATAATAGATGTTCAAATGTTATTCATTATTTATTTTATTCATTATTATCCATGTAGAATGTAGGGTGTTCGTTGTTTTGCTGAATTATCTGAGTAGCTTAACATGCCATACATGTGTATGTGAATCGTTCAATAATAGCCAGCGTTGGTCATTACGACTGTCGCTGATTTATTGCATTCACTGACCATTACCATGGTCACAGATGTGTCGTGAAGATTACATTTCGATTAATCTAAAAATGTTATCATGGACAGAACTATACACGAATGTTCAGCGAACGTAACTCTGAGAACAAGGGGCGAAGTCTGTGATTACTTTCGCAATAGGGAAGACCGGAGCTAGTTGACTACTTCTCTTTAATTGTTGTTCGTAGAGCAGATGGTGTTTTATATGATCGACTATAGTTCGTTATTTAACCTTTAACTAACCGCGCGGTGTATTTTGTACACCATATGTACAGTGGCTCCCACTAATATTCGGACGCTCTTAAAAACACCGTAACTTTTCAAATATTGGACTATGCGATTTGAACTTTTTTGGAACGCTAGAGCAATTAGGTTACTACAGGATGCGAAAAGAAATTTTTTTCAAAAATTGCATTTGACCGGAATTGTAGAGGGAATACTAAATGTTGCGTTTAGCCCCGGCCTCTCCAGTGTGGTGGTTAGTAAACATTCAGTAATTGAATGTGCAATTTCATATTTTAGTAAACACGATCGAGTTCGATCAAATTGGATCATATCAATATTGAATGTGACAACTCGTAAATATTATTTCGATTAGGTTCTCGAAGATTTCCGACAGTGTGCGCCGCGGAGCCTTTCCCATTCGCTCCTCCCGTATGTACCTTTGTCTTTCCGTCTCTATTATATACATACATATATTCGTATACTCACCCTCTTCGTCCATCTCTTTCTCATTCCCCGGTGAAGTTTCCATTTTCGCCGTTTTACCATTTCCAGGCATTATTCGGAGTATATTGTATTACCCGGGAAAACGACCGTTCCCGTTTTCTCGGAAGAACTTCGTTGAAAGTTTCGCGACTATTCCAAACGATAACCATCGGATCCGGCGACGCCGTATGCGTCGTCTACCTGTATTTCTGTTTACCTACACATGTCGTGCTATATCTGTGCTGCCACATGCCCTTGTGCGCGCATACGTACAGGGATTCTTCCAGGAGACGTTTAGGTCCCATGTAAATGCAGCATGTGCACACAAGAACCATCGCTGCACATGCTTACTTACTAATTTTGTTACGCTTTTGTTCCAGCAATTGTGGTGTGTATGTGGGGATTCGTTTAGGACATTTCAAATGCTTGGCTAATTCTTAAGGATGTTCTGGATGTACAATGGGAGACAAAAGTACAAGAAATTCGAGATCCATGAATATATCGGCAATGAAAGCCATTCACGAGTATATTTTTGTTTTTGGAGTTTCTAGTTGCGTTTTTTAAAGGTTCGAATATAGGGTTTGAAGTGGATTTTTATGAATTCTCTTTATGAAACTTTTTTTATAATTTTTTTTATGAAACTTTAAGTTGCTATAATTCTTAAACGGTGCAGTGAATCGAACCCAAACTTTGGTAATTGCATTAATTTAGTAAGAATTATATCTTGCCAAATTTTCAAAAATTTTGTTGCGGTTTTATATACCTCCAGAACATCCTTAATTGACGCGTAGTCTACAAAAGAAATGCCTTTCAACAATGCCTGTCACGTGACAGGTCCCACTGAACGTGACGTCAGTGTTTTTCGATAAATAAATCAAGATAACTAAAACATTTATTTATTGGGTACTGGCCAGTGTTGGGCAATAAATAAATCTATTTAAATAAAAATTTAAATAACAAGTTATTTGTTATTTGGATATTCAAATGAAAAGCAAAAATAATTATTTATTATTTGAGCAAGTCTAAATAATAAATTATTCAAAATAATAAGGTTAATTGTTATTTACAAATACAATTTCAATTATTATTTGTATTGATAAATAATAAATTAAACCTGGAAATGGGGTTACTATAGCAGACAAAAAATGCGCACGTGTACATTGTATAAAAAAAAATACAAGAAATAAGAGAAGACCAAAAACTATTTATTTTAATTCCACCTCAATTCAAATAATAAATAATCTTTTATTTACAGATAAGAGAAATAATAAATAGATCACGTATGAAATTATTTAAATCACTTCTATTTAAATAAAAAGTTCAGTTATTATGTGCAATTAAAATCACAAGTTTATTTATTATTTAATTATTTCGTATTTAAAATAAAATTTGCCCAACACCTGATATTAGCATGCAAACTATGGAGTACTATCCACATTTCGAAGAGAGGAAAATTAGTTATATATTTAACACTAGAACTACCCAGCACTAAACGCAATTGGCATACACTGCCTTATAATAATGACAAAATTGGATTTGTTTAGATTTTGTACCGGTTTTGTTTAAAAATGTACTTCAATACAGAAGTTGACTAAAAAAATTTCTCAGTAAAACATATTTATAATTTTAATATTTCTAATAGAAGAAATCAGGAACAAGTCATTTTGATTCATCCGGTAATTCTAATGTAAAACATTATTCAGTAGATAGCAAAATTGATTTTGGAGGTGATTTAAAAAATTCATGACAAAAATGAGAAGGTATGATTTAAAATAGTGAAAACATTTTAAAAAATTTAAAAATACTGTTATACTGTTTGCAACCTATTAAACATATTAAGAAAGGAAATAAATTTTTATTTTGCAAAGAGATCCACTGTATAATTGTTGCAACTCGTGATCCGAATCGGAAATGGTTGGCCGCCGTTTTATTCATCCGTAGAAATAAAATGGCAGCAACTTGAACGCGCTGAATGCTTCGAGAAAACGCTAGTTGAACAAAGCGTTAAACTCTCCGAAATTGTTGAAACACTTGGAAGTTCGAAGGCTACGGAATTTGCACGGTAGAATGTGAAGTATGGGCAACGCCATGAACAAATTATAGGCGTGCGCGTGTGGCATTTCGAATAACTGAGCTAGTCTGACTACCCCGGTTACACAGGGAGCAAGTTTCAATTGTGTTCTCACACTTTTAACTTTACGTCACTTAAAGTATTAAATAGCATCAGTTTGTGGGCGATGCACACGGTAAAATAGGAACGGATATTATAATGTACGATAGAGTGCTGTCTATGCCAGGGGTTCTCAAACTTTTTCAATTTTCTACCACATAGATAAAAATCAACAAATGTCTGTGTCACCATAACAGCATTTCCTGATCAAAATCGAGACATACCAAATGGAGTGTTTATAATCAAACAGTAAACAAACTAGTTTGTGTAAAAATTGCACCACCAACAATAACGTAATGCACCATTGTTTGAAAAATAGCAGGTCTATACGATGAAGGGGAAAATGAAATTTCTTGATACATTGTCTTCGCCAAACTCTACTTTAATTGTGAAACGCTTTTATCCGCTATTTGATCAAAGGGTTGGAAAAGCACAATGGAACGTATTGAATTTCAATGTAATCAGTTTGCGTTCCGTGCTTACTTATCCGAGAGATTGACAGTTAATTTGTTTGTTTAACAGTTTTGAAAAATGTAAGTTCCCGAATCTAATGTAAAATATTAATTTCACAATTAATTTCTGCAAGCTTCACTTAACTTGAATTTGTATAGCGAATTCGTTATATATTATTATTATTATTATTATATAATAACTCGTTTATAGAAAACCTTGAGCAATCAATTTTTATAAAATCATTATTTTAGAACAACTTTTATTTTACGTGTGTTTTCGATGTTACCTACAATAAAATGTTGTTCAAGTAACGAAAGGAATTTCAACACTCCTAGCAACAGTTTCGACAATTAGAATGCACTTGATTCTCCCGTTAATTTCCAACCGTTAAAATAAACATGTGTAATGAAATTTCGACTGAAATTCCACTTCAATGTTCCGGAAATGCTCCGTTTTCCGGAATCACGAATGGAAAATTTCCGTCATACCGCGTGATTACATATAGCAGAAGAAATCGAGAACCGTCTCTCTTGTTTCCAATTTTTCCCGAACGCGAGACGTTCTACGCGGAATTCAGTAATGAAGTCCTGACGGAGCCAAGAAATGTCCTGACTTCCTGAAGAATTTTCCTTTCCAATTTACGGAAGCGTTGTCGCTCGGAAGATGCCTCCGCGTCGCATACAAACACCCTCACACACACGCGCACACACAAAACTGATGCTTTTAACATTTCAGTACCCTACGAGACAAAGACGTCCTCTTCGAATCTTGTTCTATCGGTAATATTCATGTACAATTGTTTACCTCTACTTATTACAAGCGTAAAGAAAGCGGATGAACTTTTCATTGCGTTACTGTCAGGAAGATACACAAACAAAACTGTTGTACTTCCTTGAAATGGTTTTGCGATGTCAATTCACAAGTAACTTTTTCTTTTAAGGAAATATTCACCGCAGCTTCGTTACGGAGATATTAATTTCGGCTCGGCTAATCTCCACGCCGCGCTCAGCGGACGCTCTGATTGGCCAGTGTTTCTCGTTGATAACTCCGTAACAAAACCGCGGAAAATATTTTCGCAGAGGAAACAGTTACTTCAAGGAAGTATACCATTTTTGGGACACCCTGTATGTATCAATCCACCCTGTATGTATACAGTTATGAGCAGAACTGATTCAACACACTTTAAATCAGAATAACTTTTTTATGAATGGACCAAACGATTTCAATTTCTCAGTAAGGTTAGAAGAATTAGTTTACTAAATGACGTCTAAAAATATGTTGAAAAAATGCATTTGGTCGGAATTGTGATAAACAATAGTAAAAAGTGATTTTTACGAAATTTTTTAGCTGTGTTCTGTAAACTCGTATAAATGATATACGTTTCCGAAAATTTCATTGAAATTGGTTAATTGGTTTACGAGTTATACACGATCAAAAGTGGTAAAAAGCCCGAGATTTTGAAAAACTGCAATTTTTACCACTTTTGATCGCTTATATAACTCGTAAACCAATTAACCAATTTCAATGAAATTTTCAGAACGTATATAATTTACACGATTTTACAAAACACATCTTTTAAATTCGTTATTGGCCCAGCTAAAAAGGTTGTAAAAATCAATTTTTACTATTGTTCTTCGCAATTCCGATCAAATGCATTTTTTCAACATATTTTTTAGACGTCATTTACTAAACTAATTCTTCTAGCCTTACAGAACAATTGAAGTCCTTCGATCCATTCATAAAAAAGTTATTCTGATTTAAAGTATGTGTGATCAGTTTTGCTCCTAACTGTGCATCTACCCTGTATATTATTATATGTATGTATCAACTTGATAAATTTGCAATCTTGCCTTCAGGAATCTGTTCTTGTTTTATTAACTTTATTAACAGGTTTGATCTCTCCGCATCATAACACAATTGTGACACTGTCTCTTTCGTTCAGAAATTCTGTACGGTCTTGAAGAAATTATAGACAGCACACACGTGTGGTGTCAATTTTGTCGGTAAAGTCGAATTCATCGACATCGTGTTTACGTTGCTACGTACATAAAACACCAATTTGCGAAACGTCATGTGAAGAGTATAAGCGAGCGACGAACCCGACGACGAGAAGCACGTCAAGTTACCCGGTGTTTCATACGAGGAAGCGACATTATAAATTGGAAACACGAAAAACTCGACGCGCCCCGCCTTGTATTCGGGAAGTATGTTCGCAGGATTGGATCCTTTATGCGTGTGCGCGCAACATGAAAGGGTGACAGAAAAATGCACGCTTTCTGGCAGCTACATAATTGTACTCGCGCCACTGTAACAGGACACAGAAAGACGGAGGATGGAGGTTTCAGGTCCGCCAGAAAATGTTATCAAAAGGATAGTGTTACGGGACAGGTTAACGGACGTCGAGACGTCAATGCTCCGAATCCTAGAGATATTGCCAGCCTCAACATTTTACCGTGAAACCGCCGATACGATTCTCGTAAAAACTTTAGAAAACGTCTAGAAAGATTACGGTTTCATGGGGACGTCGATGATACGAAATTACGAAACATTTAATTATCGACTTCACTATGTTACACTTATCAGCGTATCTTATTTTTGTTTCGAAGTAGTATCAACCTTTTAATTACCTCTCAGATATTTTTATTTTTTTTCCTTAATTCTACGAATGACTGTTTACCTTAATCATATATTGACATGTTCAATTTTGAAAATTTTCCACAATTTTGAAACTCATCTTCTCAATTTTCCTATAAATGCATAAAGATCCGCAGTCTATATATTAGTTACAATTTGCTTCAGAATGAAAAGATAACGTAGAAATGTAAATATTAAAATTGCTAGCTCGATTTTTCTCGAAAATGGACTTAGGCCACTTTCAAAATAAACGGCTCAACTGTGTCACGATTAGACAGCGGATCTTTATGCAAAATAAAAATATTCCACCTGAATTACAACAAACCACAGTGACATAGAAATTAATTTTCTCTCTTTATATGTTCAATAGGTTGAAAATAATATAAAGGTATTTTTAAATTCATCTAATGTGTTTAATATTTTCAATTACACCTACCAATTTTTGTCAAAAATTCATAAAATTGAAAAAAATTGCATTGTATTTACCGTTATAAAAACTGGTTTTGTCGAATGCCACGATAGAAAAAATTCTTTACTATCGGTCGAACTGTTTTCCATGTTTTTCGTAAAAAAAACAGTCGTTCTACGAAAAAAAGTAAAATAGAATATAAAAGATGCATACTGTGTAGATCTAAAAGCTTTGTAGGATATAAAAGATGCATCCTGTGTAGATCTATAAGCTTTGTACAATACAAAAGATGCATCCTGTGGAGATCTACAAGCTCTTTTCACGCTTTTTTCAATAATTTAAAAGATAACCGAGAAACTAGGTTTTATGGTTATTTAGTTATTTTACTGTTCAAGGGATCGGAGTTAAAATTTTACCCAAACAAATTTTCATCACGTGTGCAACGTTCGAAATAAACCGTCATCCTCGGGTTTAAAAAAATTCTGTATGAATCCATGTTTCTCGTTTCAAAAATTATCTTCGCTTGTGTGAGATTTTTATGAAAAGACTTGTTACACCTGGTAACTTTTTCCAAAAGAGTTCTAATTGCACAGATACTTTAAAATCTGTGCAATAAAACTCCATGAAAAAGAAGTTCTCTTGGAACGTTTATTAAGAAAGTTTTCATAAGATAAATGAAAAGCCATTATTGTGTGCTGGTGTTGTTCAACAATAGAGTACAACCATATTATGCATAAACATTTTTTAATAAATGACATAAAAATCAACAGTAATAACTATGCATTCATTAAAAATGTAGGTGGGTTAACTTTAAAAAAGGGAAAAATGTGATTTTTAGAACGTCAACAATTCTCATCCTATTCAAACTGTTAAAAGAAGAAAGGTATTTTGTTTCCGTCTCTGGTAAGCGATGCAGATAGTTTTAATTTTGCATAAAAATCCACGATACCTTCTTACATACTCGCGAAGCACTTTCTGGATTCTATATTTCTTGAAAAATGCAATATTATTGTGTTAATTCTTACAGACGCAATACGGAAATTTGTTTATTCTTGAAAATTGTCTAAACCTAGACCGAAACGTCGAATTAAATTTCATGTAATTTTTGCATATTTGCTATATTTTTCCAAGTGATCGAACCAGTGCGCCGATAACACTAATTGTAGTTTAAACAATTGTCGATCGAGATACAGAGAACTGTTATTGTGTTAACCCTTTGCACTCGGAGTTATTTATCTGGAAAATTAAACATTTCTTCCGATCTAGAATATTTCCATTCGCTATGATTTTTGAAATTTTATGGATATGAAATTGGTGTGATAGCTCATACAATACCTAAATGTTTAGTAATTGATTAAATACCGATATATTTAATAATGGAAACAATATTCTGGATAATGGTACAGCAATTTTTAGTGATGCCTCAGAGGGGACAACCGAGTGCAAAGGGTTAAGGTAGTTCTAGAAAGAGAGAGAGAGAGAGCTAGGTCTCAATTTCGACGAACCTCAAAGTCCTTTCAGTTGTCAGTACAGTTGACATTAGAGAAGTGTTTTCCAGCAGCATGGTAAACAGTAGGGATGTGCGAGAACCCGAGATATCGGGAACCCGATGGTCGAGACGAGTCGGGTCGGGACGGGTTCCCGAAAAATTACGAGATTCCCGAAAAATTTCGAGAATATGACATAAAAGACACTCTTGAAAAGAATTCGTGATGGACAACATTCTTTCAATTTCGAAAACATCTAGAATAAAAAATCCGAAACTGAATGTATTCATTAAACCGAATATAAATGATTACTGGGTTCTCGAAATTTTCGGGTACCCGTCCCGATCCCGAAAAAATTTCGTGTTCCCGACCCGTCCCGATATTTCGGGTTCTCGCACACCTCTACTAAACAGGATAGGAGATTCATTGATCACGTTCACCGAATCAACACGGAACGTCAATCAAGAATGAATGTTATGGTTTCGCACGGCCTCGATAGGTGTCCATCACCCATTAGCGGACGCTATCGTAAACGAGGGAACATCGAACAGACGACATAACTAACCGGTGATCATTCTATCATAAGGAACGAGTGTGAAAAACAATTGTAAAAGATTATGCAATCTGACTCGATCTATCAAATCAAGGTTGTATTCAAACCGACTTGATACTCGGCTAAACGGGCCACATGATAGGCTAGCGCATCCGTTGCCGAGAGATCACAACACGTAAAGCAACAACTTGTTCTCGTGGCACGTAACTGGGATCCGAAATCGAGGGGGAAGCTTCGCGTGTCAATCAGCCGGGGAAAACAAATCCCGAGACTGAACTCCACTGACGGGAAGGCGTGAGAAAGAGTAACCAGAATGAGGACACGGTGGCAAAGGATGGCCACGATTTTCGGGAACGGATAATTTCAACCGCGACGTCAAATACATATGCGACGAGGAGGCTTTTGGCGAGCTAGCAGAGACCGTTCTCAGAGAAACGTATGGACTCGGTCTCTTCTTCCTCTATCTCTCTCTCTATCCCTCTCCATTCACTGGTGGACTCCCAGTCTTGCAACGTAGAGACGCGAAAATCGATTCCCGCTGGCTTGTAGAAGGAGAAGAAGCGAGGAGAGGAAGCAAACTGCTCCTCTCCGTCATCTCTCCTCCATACGATATCGCAGTCCGCGCCTTTTCGTTACAACGGTAGCTAGACCGGCTAGGGCCTACTGAAAATTCCAGGGAATAGTAAAGGTGGTATCTCATAAGCGCGTCTCGACGCAGTGTTTTGCGACCCATACTCCATTCGTCGTAACTTCCAGCTGTACGGCCGGACGCACAAGTTTGCGTTCGTGACGAACGGAGTATAAAGGTCGGTTTGTCTTACAGGCCAGTCGGACAGAGCCTTGCTACCCTGGTTTTGTATCCAGTATTTTCCAAAAAGCTAAAACACTCGATACATAACCAGGGTAGCCAGGTTCTGGACTGGCTAAGATAAATCGACCTTTAAAAAAGGTCCCAGGATCGCTACAGCCAAAGATACCAATTTTAAATCGCTCGAAGCCTATCTGTAACCCTCTTGTTCGTGACCAGGGCTGAGTAACATTTTGGAGAAACAATACTTCAAATACTATTTGAAATAATCGTTGTTCTAGAATTGAAATGAAATACCAAAAATAGAATATTTTTATTTTGATAATCTGAAACATGAAATAAAGTGCTTGAACTTTGCGTTAAATTAAAAAATTAAATTAAAAAAATTATAATTATAATTAATTATATTAATTATATTTTAAAAAATCATGCAGTGAAGGGTGAAAATGAAAAAATAGTTAAATTTCCTACAATTAGAAAAGAATGGTGACAATATGTATAATTGATTAATAAAGTTGTATTCTTTCAAATTTAACCATTGAATTTTACTTTCAAGTCGGGCACAAACTTATGCAATCATCTAATATTTAAAAAACTTTTTCTGACAAATAAAATATTTTATTCTCGTAAGTGCACGTCTGATTCACCACAGAATTTCATTTAGAAAATTCGTATTACCAATAAGTAGACTGCGGATTTTATGCATTTATGGGAGAAATGAGTAGGTGCCATTAAAAACAGTGAAAAAGTTACAATGATCTAATAATGCGAATCTAATGTTTTCAGTTTGTTAAAACGATTAAAGTAAGAATTAAACATTTATCTGGCTCCAGTCTCTTGAAAATGGTGCAGACAATTTTTATTTTGCACAAAAATTCGCAGTTTACTAATAAGATAATCAGTATGTGACTCTAAATTTCTAAATTCGAAAGAAGTATACGGTTTACAATAATTGGCCCATTATCTTACGCTCTCACTCATGCATGCGTCGATCCATCATCCGTCATTAACCACAGCTTGTTATGTATTACTTTTAATACTATATTTATTTACTTTAATTATTTTTGCCTCCCCCTTTCCCTTTCTTGTCCTTTCTCTTGAAAGAATAAATACAGTTGACGAACTTCGCTACGAGAAGACGTTTTAAACTACAGAATATGAATCGAGAAAATGTATTATTCCGAAATCGCTTGTTCTTGCGACAAGTTCGTTAACATTTAATTATTCAGAACTCTCCATTTAACTTTCCAGAATTGAAAAGTCCTTTTGTCGTGCCCAGGAACGCGTTAACCCGACATACTAACTGTCCGATGTTTCACTCTGCGGGGCCAGGTCCCCAAGCTTGAATATTCATCGCATTAAATTGATATTTTGTAAGCCGATGTAAGAATGTAATTACTTAACTCTGTATATATGCATTATGAGCAAGAACCGCGGAATCAAGTATTACAAAGACCGCATGCCTGATTTAATATTCATGAAACAACGGCAGACACCGATCGCAGAGCCTGCTACATCATGGGGAAATGTACAATCGTCAAGAATATATGTAATTACTTCGAGATAATAATTACGGCTCGACTGTAATTACAACTTGACTATAATAATTACGATTCGACTATCTCAAACTAGATTGATTTCAAATTGTCGAGTAATAATGAAGCAAGGAGACATCCTCCTGCTAATGAACATGTGGAAGTACCCTTCCTCGTATGATAGGAAATATTAGTCATTACTATAAATTAAATGCAACTACTGTAACAATAATAATAGGGTGTATACACAATAATCCGTTGTTTCGCTTCAAAACAGAAGCAGAGGAAACAGAACAGTAACGCAGAGATTAATCACTCCCTCGCCGAAATCGATGATTTCAATCTGGCAGAAATCGATATTTTACGAACATTTTTGTTTGTATCATTATTTCTATGAAAAATTGAATTTTCTACGGAGAATTTGATCATTTAACTACCTAGCCACTGTTCCCGCGATGAAAACTCTCGAAACTTCAGACTCACCTGTAACAGAGAAACAAACAAATCTTTTACAAAGGAAAGAAAACTTTATCGTACAGTGATAGGGCAAAGACGATATTTTGTACAGAAAAACAAGTTTAGCATACGCGCAAAAATGAACAACTTTTAAAACAGGAACTACAACATTTTTGGTGCATTTTGTATAATAAACCTGCAGACTGTAATAGCGTTTCATGATCGAAACGTTTCATAAGATTTGCATCCTGAAATCGGACATTTCATATGCAACAGTTTAATTAATACAGTGGTCGAAATTTCTATAAAGTCATCTTGTTTTTCATAGATATTTTAAAAATATCACCATTTTTGTTGATTTATCGTATCTGGTCTTCTGCCTTGTAGACACTCGGATAGAGCGACTGCGTACTCTACACCGCTATGTTTACTATTTACGTTTTTCTTAATTTTTTTCTATGTGGTGCAGAACACAAGTGCGAAGTTTCTATAAAGTCACTTAATGTTTCTCTGTATTCTGAGCAGAGAATTACGGAAAACTGGAAATATTCTAAAAGTATTAGTTTTAGAACTCACAGAAATCCTGTTTGTTATAATTTGATTCACGTGTATGAGAATGCCGAGAGGAAAAGTACTAACAAGTGAAGAAAACGCATCAATCGATGCTTATAAAGATATGGCCTGCTCTGATCACGCAATTGCTAAGAAAACTAATCGGTCATATACTGTGATTAATAATTATATCAATTTACGTGAAAATTACGGGAAAAACCATCATGAAGGTAGTAATAAAAAATAGTCAAAGAGACAACATTCAATATTAATGAGTTCTGCAGCTAAGGAAAGGAAAAATGCAGCACAATTTCGAGCTGAATTAGAGCTGCCAGTAACAACAAGACGTGTGCAACAACTTTTAAATTCTTCTGGACAAAAATACAACGTAAACCAGGCCTTAAAGAAGTACATAAACCGGCCCGCATTGATTTCGCACGGGCACAAAACACAGTGACTTTATAGAAATTTCGACCACTGTACTAGGAATTAGGAATACAGAAACCAAATGCAGATATATAAACTGATGCATACACAATCCTGCTTTTCACATCGTACATCTATAATTACACTACGCAATTACGTTACATAAATATGCACCCACATCAACTACGCGCGCCGTTCGAAATACATTATGTCGCTTGGAAATGTATTACATACTGAAATCTGCTCGAAGCTACGAAACGCGGACAATTTCCAGTGTGTAAAACGTATCATGACGTCACGGTGGACTTGCTTAGGAATAAGCGCGGCGCAAACAGTTGGAAGAAAGTTCGTGTAAATAATTTAATAATTTTATTGGGATAAAAGTTTCTCCGTGCTCGGGAATGGACCGTTTCCAAGCCTTTTACGGTGAATAAAGGAAAAATGTTTCGGTGAAAAAAAAAAAGTGACGTTGTCTTGCGTGAGAAGCATGAGATACACGCATGAACGGTTTTCCACTTTTCCCGCTGACTGGCCACGCTCCACGAAATACGCCGCGATCACTTACCGTGCATGCCACATTTTTTATACCCGCTCTCACACACACTATACAGATCCCGATTCGATGCACGAAGATTTGCAAGAGAACAGATGTATTTATTCCTGCAGACTGAACGTGAAAGCAAAAGTATTGCCCTTTTCTATCGGCGAGTCTACATATACATAGAAATGTGCTCATTCGTATCGGATTCACACTGTTCACACAATATAATATGTACGGGGTGTGTAGAAATTATATATCGAGAGATTCTACACCGAGATTGATGTTAGAAATGCAAAATTAAGTTTGACCTTGGATTTTTTTGTGCAGAAGGTACCATCGGTCAAAACTCAGTCTTCTTAAAAAATTTTGGTAAAGTTCTTTTATTATCAAACGGAAAGATCTCGAAGGTCCGTCAAATCTTAGGAGTATCGTTAATATCGCTGTACATCAGCGACTTTTTAGCAAAAGCACTAACTCACTGAGATTTTTCTCCGCATACAATAATGTTTCTTTTACAGTTACAGTGATTAAAACGTCTTTGCGCAGAAAAATGTCGTAGAAGGGAAAAGAAAATGTATATTTTTCGTATGGCTACATTTATCTTAATGCTTAAATATCGATCACAAACGAATCAATTTTATTTCATCGAAAATGAAACGCGTAACATTCATATTTGTTAGATCTTGCTAAAAGCCTTCATCACGAGTCTGGCTCGTCAAAGTACGGCAACGGGTTGAAGACACACATTTTAAACCGGAATAACTTTTTTACAAATGCACCAAACGATTTCAGTTTTTCATATAACGTACAGAATGAACTGGAGGTGCAACGAAAATTTTAGAAAAATCACGTCTAGAGTTGGAATCACAAAAAAATGAAATAATAAAAGTTGCTTTTATAATGTTTTTTATTCGAGTCCGTAACGAAATGGTAAAAATGGGGGAAATTGATGAATAGAATTAAAGAGTAAAAATAAAAATTATTCATAGTTATTCGTTGTACCTTGGAAGCCAATTAATCAGTTTCGACGGAACTTTCAGCATGTGTATATGTAACTTGTAGGAAATATATACATATATCAGTGGAATAAGATAATATCGTAAACACGAGACTGAGTTTCGGCGCATAACCATGAATGAGTTTCATGGGTGTAATGATGTCGATACGATAGTGACCCTGGGGTACTATTTACTAAATTTTCTACGGATACTAATTGAGAACAGCATAAATACGTTACTCGCAACAACGAATTATGCTGAATATTACCAGCAGCCTAACGATAATAGGCGTAATGGCGTGTATGATTCTTATAAAGTAACTGTGTTGCAATCATCGACAGAATTTGAAAACACTGCTATGCATCGAGAGATAGATCGTGCATTTAAAATCATAGGAGATAGATCTCATCGTTTCTGAAGAGATTCTTTAATTGCACGCGTTTGTCTTCTCATTTATGTTTGCAGTATCGCCAGATGAAGGGAGGGAGCACGAATTGAGAGGAAAATTCTTTCTGTCAAACGCGTCATGTGATCGAACCTCGGCGGAAGCGTAGGGAATAGCGTCGTAGAAGGGGAAGATAGAGTGGGAACACAAATCTTGATCTGGTGATGCGGAATGTATCTAAGGGTGGTTTTAAATTGACAAGTTTTTATTAAAGTTTCCTAGATCATACCACGTGCCAAACTTTTTATTTGTCAATAGTCATTTACCTATCAAAGATAAAGAATTATTGTTTTATTCAATCAATAGTCATTGCCAATCACAGATAAAGAATTCAAGATTTATAACGAATCGTTTAACGATGGCAGTTTCATTCATAAACCTCACCTTACGTAATATACCCTAATAAACTGATTTCAGATTATTATTTAAAGGAAGGTAATGAAGCTTCTTTCAAATACGACACAGTTATTAAGGAGTCTATTAGTAGGCTGCCGGCAACGAAACTGTTAAGATGCATAAGAAATTAGGAAAAACTTGGCGAACTTTGCGACCGGGATTATGAAAGCATGGCTGATGAGAATGCTAATCTTGAGATTATGGGTTCATGTCTCGCTGGCGCGTTTCCCATTTTAATCTAAAATTCTACTCTTGTCAGTCGATAGTTGGACATTTTGTGAATTAGACTTCTCCATCTATAAGAAATATATTTTTTAGGTTTCAATTACATTAAACTCTAGTTTCATGGTACTTTCAGCGACATATACAAGGTGCCCCTTAAAAAAGGTATGCACACACTTTAACAGCTGATAATTCACTTAATTCCCCCCATCCCCTACCCTTCAGGTTTAACCGAGTGGTTTAACTTTCAGATTTAAAGTGTGTTCACAGTTTTGTGGGACAATCCTGTACTTTAAAGTCTATCGTTTAGGTGGGTTTGTTATAACAAGTGCTAAAATTTTTTATTGATCGCTCGACTTGTTGCCAAAATATTCGTTTCTTCGTTAGTCTTGTTACATTTCGAAATGTCGTTCTCTTTTTGGTCCCCCTCCCCGTTTCACTCCCTTCTCTTCAATACCTAACTTTCGTCTGCCATCTCTTCTCGCTTTCTAACCCAACTTTCATAACGCTTCTTTTATCTCGCCCCATTTTCATCATTCTTTTCTCATTCATATCTTTATGTATGGTACGTTTACCTACTCCCCCGTCCACTCTTCGTTCCTTACTATTCTTCTGAACTGCAGTTTTTCTGCCCCCACATTCAATCGCGTCTCATATCCTCTCTAACCTCGTCTCTCACTACCGTTTCTCTATCCTTCTCTCTTTGTCTCCAACTTTATTATGTTCTCAGCCCCCAAACTTTCTCCTACTCCGGTCCCCTTCATTACTATATTTCTTCCCTCTCCATCTTTCATTATTAATCTTCATTAAAGATTCCTTAGGCTCGACTCCCCTACCTCGGCACTCATTCGTCCGTCTGTTTCCAATCTCGCGCTTTTCATACCTTTAAGATTCCTTTCTATCTCTCTAATTGCTTTCGGCCATCTTTTCTATTCCCTCGCCCCCTTTCGCGCCTTCGTTACGTCTCTTTTTAGTTCTACCTTCCTTCATTCTTTTTTCTACCTCCCCACTACTCTTCCATCCGTACCTTTTTTACTTCTACCTTTACGATCCGTTGCGGCTTCCGTCCTGCTTCTTTATCTTCTTCATTTCATCTTTAACTTCTCTTAATCTTTTATCGCTAATCCACTTTTCTTTGATAATCTCCTTAACCTTACGTTTCCTGTTTCCTCCTCCTACCATAACTTCTATACTATCTCCTTCTTTGTAGTTTTCCTTTTCTCAAACTCCTATGCTTTCTTTCCTTTCACTTCACACGTTTCTTAATTTCATCACCTCGCTTCCTTCCTCTCTGTCCTTTTATACTTGTCCCAAGGGTAAAAGGTCGCAAAGGCCACAGTTTTTAGCCATTTTTTAAATAGTTGCAACATTTCCAAGCTAAAAATGTTCATGGCACGAAAAATAGAAAACAATAATTTTTTGTCAGGTCATTTTTTTCATGTTTTTTTAAAGGTCACTCACTCATTTTTTATTATAAAAACATTACGTAAGAATAACTAACATTACATAAGAATACAAAAATTGTATTCTTCTTTTAATTATCCTATTAAGCTGAAAGTAATACGTTGATGTCCTTAAATATTTAACAAATCTGGTATATAGTCAACTAAGAATGCGTTTTCTTATATTCTATACATTTTATCTCATTTGATAAAATGTTGTTTCAATTTTTAAAAATATCTTTCCCTTAAATAAAACACAAAAACTGACCTACTTTCAGTTTTTTCATCCCAATTAAAAAATCATGCAGTGAAGGGTTAAAATATCCACTACTCTAAATTGCAAATACCCATTTTTGTCATAAATGCATAAAATCCGCAGTCAACTTATTACCTAAGGCAATAAATTTGTTAAACAATTCCTCATGAATGCATCGTTGGAATCGATCAATAATCGTGAATCCATTGTTAACGACTACGTACTCTGTGAATACTCATATGTTCATATGTTGTGCAAAGGAATCTGTGTTCATCAATGCTTCACAAAATATCGACGGTGATAGTCGTTCATTACTCCACCGAAGAAATAAGTAAGCAATTCAAAATTCTGTTTACTTCGACGTGTTTTATATGAAAAGGCGACTGTTCATCGATCACGTCCAGCTGCCGCCATAACGTGAAAAATATACCCCCGGAACGCCTGCATCGTTTCGCTGACATCGACATCGTCGAAGCAAATATATTTTCAGTATCAGTCTCCCAGTCTGCGTGCCGTTGACGGCTCTGCGAATCCGGAAGTCGCAGGCAACGTGAATTCCGTTACTAATGAAATTCTTAGTAATTTTACCGACCGGCCGTGCGTTAAACTAAATTTCATGCTGCATATTGCGCCGCCAATGCACCATTTCGTCTTGAATTTTCATATCGACAACGTTCCGTTTCGCACAAAATGTAAAATACCTTTTTCTTTTTTCTTATCATGCTCGTTCGACGAAAATAAAATAATTGGTTTACAGAGACGCCGCTTAAAAGCTTCGCGAACTGCTTGCATTTTTTATCGAATAATGCCGATGCAGGAACACAAGATTAAATAAACATCACATTAAAAATGATTTATATTCGATCTAGTGAATTCTCGTGAAGGCTAAATGTGTTCGGAATTAATTCACGTGTGACATGTGAGACATATGTATACATACATCTCTTGATGGAGTCCGAAATTGTCCGAAATGGAACTGAATGAACGGAACACCACACTGACTGAGCTCCTTCGGTGCGAAATGGGTCAGTAGAGTGGGGATGAGTCGGAGTGGGAACGCGTAGTGGAGTAGGGAGCGCTGGCGCGCGGAGTGGGGATCGCTGAACGCGATCACGTACTGGCGAGTGTCGCGCGACGAGGTGTGATGGTTAATATTAGGTGAAGTAAAAAGTTCTGAGCGTTTCTCGCTTTATTTATAATGCGAAAAACGCTCAGAACTTTTTACTTCACCTAATATTAAAGATTTTTTTCTCCTGAACGCACAGTTTTTTTTTTAATTTGTTTTTCAATATTACATTGTCATCCAATTCTGAGCTATGTTTAAAGTTTCAAGTCTCTAGCTCATCGGGAAGTGGTTTCAAATTCGATTACGAGATTTGACGCATACAACAACAACAACAACGACGACTCGGCAAGCTAGTATGAGCGTGGTAAAAAATATTTACGGCAGTCTAACGAAACCTGTTTACATTACCTGTTATGTTAAAAAATAATGCACAGTTCACTTCTTAATCATTCGATTGTTCCGGTACAATAAATCATAGTCCCTGGAAAGTATTCAACACCTGTGTGACTCCGTCTTTAATTTCTAAATATGTCCTCTTCTGAGTGTCCAGAAGGAAGAGTATCGAATCCGCATTCAGCAAGGAGAAAACAGGCTGAAACAGCTGGAGCAAGGTAGGGCGTAATAAGTTTCGAAACGTTACATTTTTCCGAGTGTCCTATAAATATTAAAAGGCGAACGCAAAGTCGATGCCGGCCGAAAGACTCGGTTACGAAGCGTTTCTGCCGGTAGAAGATGGACCATTTTGTTTTGGGGCTGAGGGAAATCGAGAGAACCGAAATGGCGAACGCCATCGGGTGGTGACGGCTAGTTAAGCACATCACCCTCCTCGAGGAGAAGTTTCGCCGTGCGCGAATGTCGTAGAGAACATCTGCTGCCCGCTTAAAGAGAGAACTCCGGACAGAGTTTCTGCGTCCGAAAGTGACAGGAAGAGCGGTAGGAATTCGCTCTTTGCGATACCCTGGGGTGGCTTCATCGCTCAGCCTGTTTCCTCTTCTTTACTCGCGACTGTTATCCTCTTCCTCCTCCCTTACTCATCTTTTAGCTTTCATAGAAGCTGAACGATAATTCTACTCGTCCATTTGTCCTCGCAATTGAATTGTTGTGCCAATCAATTGGTCGCTGGGAGGTGGGGAACGTACAAAATATACATAATTTGCATATTGAAATGATTTGAGAGTTTGATAAATTTCTGATGATTCAACCCATAGTTTTTATTGGCCATCATTCGCATTGAAGGGATGGAAACAGCCCTCAAAGGTGGAAGTCAGAAGCATCTTTTCTGAAGTTTCTTGGACACTAGAGCAGGCCTGGGCAAGACAACTCCCCTTCCTACTCCTGGGTCCTCCCCACCAAAGTTGGAGGAATGTCTTCGCTATTACACGAAACAATGCACGGTAGGGGAAACATGAAATAGTCGAAAGTGGGGGAATCGGTACACTGTTGTCCGGACCTGCTCTAGAGGACAGTGAACTCTTTTTTGATTGTGCGTTATTTGTTTCAGAAAAATATTAGACATTTGAATATTCTTTATAATTTTTCGCAGTAATTATTAATTCATTTTCATGCAGTTTCGTATGCACACTTTATATTCTTCTGTTTTTACGATTTAATTTGCAATTTTTTCGAAAACCATGGCTCATATGGAAAAAATGTTATTCTACATTGTCTACTTACTTTTTCTATACATATACACATGTAGATACTTGTGTATGTACCTGTATGCCGTAACGAGGGAATGCTATAACTGCGTGTTAACGAACACTGAACACGAAGTTAAATAATCTTGAATATATACTGGGACGGAAGATTTAGTGCACTCCAGCGGCCAATTCGACCCTGAGTCTGGCTCAGAATATAACAGAAAACCAAGCCACAATTTGTTAGCTTGAGCAGAACTCGCAAACGCATGAACGTACCTAGAAGAGTCTCCGGGAACCAGAAGCCGATCGACTAATTACTTGCTTCCGTGCGCGCAGCCAATCCTCGAGCATATTTTTAAGAGCGAAACGAGCAGAGAATGTAGTTTTGAGTGGCTGAACCACTCTTGAAGAACGCGGACGATTAGCCTTCTGCCGGAAAAATGAGAGCTCGATGCCAGTATCAAAAGTGGACGAGCCGAATAAATTACAAGATCATCTTTCAATCTGTTCGTACGGTTCAAGCAGTATGGAGATTCGCGTAATTCTATCGACCGGAGGGAACTGAAATTTCTCTCGAGCACTGGGATAACTAAATCTACTGGTTGTTCGTGGCATACAGTTTTATTCCGATATTAGACGATGGCATGGTACCAGCTTTCGTCGTATTTCAGATGAGGGACTCTAGGTGGACGCGCGTCCGAAATTTCAAGGTGATCCCTGTTCTTTTTACACGGAACTGTATGCTCTTATTTAGGTAAGCGCGTAGCCTATCCCAAGACGAATTCACTGATATATTAATCAGTGAATTCACTATTATATTGAAATAGAACCCAATTTTTAATTCAAGTAATGAACTTTAATTTATCAGATATTTTTCCTTTGGTTCGATGATCTTTTGCCAAAAAGAATAAATAAGAAAATATTTTATTTATTAAGTTCATCGCTAGAATAAAGAAATTCGGTTTTACTTCACCTTACAGTAAATTACTTTCCTGCCAACCCAATATAACACTTTCGGCTTCCAAGCTCATTCAAGGGCATTTAGTTCCGTTCGAAATTTAGCTAAAAGCTAGACAGAAGCATGTCCACCTGTAAATGATTCGTGACCACTATAAGATGCCTTCCCCGAAACAGAGTAATTGGGCAGGCCATGGACAGAACATGGATCTTATAGTTGATCCTGCCCAGTCAATTGCTGTCCTAGCGTATCGAAAAGATTTAGATTATCGTAAATGGAAAAGGCCTCCCCGTTGGAAATCAATTACGAGTCCCAGCCTATAGTAAGGACGTCGAAGTCATGAACCACCCACGCAGAGAAATGGACAGAATCCATTCCGCTGGTGCCACCCACCGAAGCGGTTTCTAAGGATCAGAGGTCGAGATGGGAGCTGTCATGGGATACGTTGCCCTTACAGCAACGTGCAAGGGTAAAGGTCTGGACTAAAACGTTTCTGATTTAAGAAGAGGACCCGTTACCTGCACGACCTTTCGGAATGCGAAACAAAGCGCTATTCGTGAACGAACTTAGTAATGTTTGATTTTGCGATTCGAAATAATATTGAGTGAGTAAAAATTAATAATCACAGAGATGGACACAGCACTTGTTTAATTGAACAACGAATTTAACAATAACATTAAAGATATTAATCTTATCTTTTGACATGGTTAGGCTAATCATGTAAGGCTTACTTAAGTAAGACTTACTTAACAATATACAAAAATATACAAACACTACTTGCTCGAGTGTCCACGATTGCTAGAACAAATGTTAATCTGGAGTTTTTTAAAACCAGTTTCAACTTCAGAAGTTGATGCTAGTAATAAATGTATTTACGCGGAACTGAAATAAATCACATCTGAAGTTCCCGATGCTTAACAAAAAAAAAAAAAGAAAGAAATTCTCGTGGAGCCATTTGTTCTAGAGCCAGAATTGGAAGGTCGGCAATGTGGATGTCACGCAACACAAATGGCGGTCCGCGCCGCCTTTTCTTCGCTCGTGCACGCTTAATGTGCATAATTTTTTTAACACGAGGTATAATTTCGACATGATAAAGCGTCGCCCGTATTGTTCTCCAGACGTAATATAGTACCTGGCTAGCTTTTGTACCTGTGGCTGTTCGTGCCATGCAATGGCCATTGCTGATATGGTTGAACTTTCAGTATCCAGGAAAACTATCAATTTACTATATATATATATATATATATATATATATATATATATATATATATATAATCGCGATTAACAAAATATAGAACCTACACATTTCGGTATACACTACTGTGCAAAAGAAAGAAGCACCCATTATAATTGTAAGATACAATGACAAACATTATCTTTATCTAGAAATTGTATTGTGGAATGATTGATTTATTGCATTTAAACTATTAGATAATCCGCAATAACCTTCTTCAAAACTTGCTGTGTTCTTATTTGATTTTTTACAATCAAAGGCCAGGTGCTTCTTTCTTTTGCACAGTAGCGTATGTATGTTTATAACTTGTTCCCTTGCAGGTTACAACGTGTGTGAGATCCCGTTCCCTTTACACTTTACAATATAACGTTTTACAATTACAACTCCCTTTATCACTGTACACAATACATATAATTTCTTTCTTTTCTATCGCACACTTTCTCTCTCTCTCGCTCTCTCTCTCTCTCTCCCTCTCTCTATCACACATCCCTCCTCTCCCTCCCTTGTCATTCTCTTAGCCTTTTCCCACATTTTTCTTCTACCCCCGTCTCCAGCAGTACCATTGGATCCCTTTTCCTTTCCAGGATCCATCGTTTTTTTTCTATCATTCCTGCTACCTTCAGGAAGAACCGTCAAGAACCGTACAGGGAGTAGACGATTAATTGTGAGAAGAACAAAACCTACAAATCTATACGTTAAGTATAAATAACTAAATTTGTTGTAGTTTTGATGGGTCCATTAATTATCTTTAAGTATCTTCGAATCTCTTTGATCAAATCCTCCCCAGCAAACCCTTCCCCTCGATATGAAACAGTTGTTAGTGGGGGAACCAATACACTCTGGTAAAGGAAATCTGTTCGAAAGATTTGTCTCCTGAGTTTCCAAATATTTCTATTCTTACCGCCTAAAATATGCCATCAAGTATAAGGGGGGAGAAGTAACTCAAGAGAATTTCAATTTGAATATGAATGTGGCACAAAAAGAAATCCGCCTCTAATGAGAATTTAAGGAGAAGTGAAGTGGGAATTGAAACCTGGCACGAGGTAATTCTGCGAAGTTTGAATAGTCCATTAGAATCAAAGGGAAGTTTATCGGAGTCGAAATTAAATTTAAAACAGTGAAATTCCGTGATGAAACGTGGGTATCGAGCTAGAACCTGTTAGAGGTCGGATGCAATCTTAATATAATAAAATTAAACCATTTTTTCCATATATCAAATAGTTCATAAGTAATCTAGGTGGTGCTCTTAGCTGAATCACCCTGTATAATAAAACTGTCCCTTGCGAAAAGGCTGACGCCTCTTAAGTCCCTCGAACTTTCTTTAGTATCTCTCTAACAATCACGTTTGTTCCGTTTTAAACGAAGGGACGAAGCAGCCCTTTGGCATGGGAGAAGGCGACAGCAGAGTAACTTCGTGAATAGATTCAGTTGCAGATTTTATGGCTCAAACCTGAATAACGCTATCGAGATTATTAGAACGGACATCGCTGTTTGTGGCAGTCGGCAATTACAATTACGATTTAGTGCAAATGATTAAAGATTGAAATCATACGTGGCATTCGAATGTTATAATTAGACCAGGCCTGGCAACTCACGGCCAGAGTCGCCAGATGAGGGGTGAAAGTTACCCTCTCTCGGCGAGTATCAGAACGCATCACGTGACCGTCGTAGACGGGGAAAGCAAGAAAAGTTTTAATCTGGCGAAACTGAATTCACCCAGTATATCTTTTTTGTGTTTCATTTAAGGGAGTAGACTCCTTTTTCCAAGATTGCAAGGGTACAATACAATACAAAAATATTAAACGTTTGTAATATAATACAAAAATGGGGTTTTTCAGTAGTCAAAAACGCTAGATGAAAGATCGATCTAGGGCGCCATAGTCCACAAAATTCCTATTTTTGCGTTTACGAGGTGTAATTTGCATTATTACATCGATCTTTTATCTAGCGTTTTTCACTACTGAAGACACCCCATATTTGTAAATGGTTTTTCAATAAGGACATAAGAACTTTAAGTTTAAATAAAACACAGAAAAAATTCAAATATCGGGCTGAAATTTATCCGAGTTGTAGTACACATGTAACAATTATGTGTGGAATTCGATGTCGTTCATATGACCTCCACGGGCACGACGGCAGCAATCGATTCTTTGAATCCAATTTTCAACTACTCTCCCACACGTATCAGCCGGAATGTTGGTAATTTCGT